>APFE030747177.1:2511-20109 GCA_000404065.3 Pinus taeda
TTCCCATGGAGACTCGAGACAATATGGTCTCGAACTCCCTCAAGGATGATCTGTCTCGCCTTAGCCACACACTTCTTCCACTCAGCCAACTCTTGTGCATTAGTTGAAGTTGGCTTTGGGATTTCTTGATAAATGAATTCCTTCAAGCCATTGTCTTCTAATACATCCTCCATTTTATGTGTCCATGCAATGTAATTCAAGCTACCTTCCAAGGCATACTCAAGTCTCAAGCCATAGAACACCATTTGCCAACCTTGAAGTATGATATGAATTTGATTTGCACCTGCAACCCCGAACTTCATACTTCGAACTCTCTTCTCAGTATACTATTCATAGCTCCAATACCATGTAGAAAATTTCTACAAATACAGCTCTAATACCATGTAGAAAATCTGATGTAGGTTAACCCGATAATGCAATATAAATCAGAGCAGAATACTATAACCTACTTCTACTATCAATGTGCGAAATCTTAAAGATCGAGTTGAACAATATAACTAGAAGAAGAAGAATCAATGCACAATACACATGAAAATACTTTGGGGAAAGCCTCAGTTAAAAACCCCACTCTATTGTATTATCATACAAGGTGGAAATACATAGGAATTATACAAAGCCTTAGCTCTCACAGCTAGCCAGCTCTCAGTACAATACTCACAGATGATTACAACCAACCTTGGCTTCTCTCCAGTCTTCCTCTCTGCCCTTCAAGCTGCTATTTCCTTGCGCTGTTCCTAGTGGATGATCTTCCTTCAACCAAGTGGAACACTGCTCTCACACACTATTAGAACTGCACAATCCTCAAGGAATGATTCCTTCTGCATGCATGAGTTTTATTTATAAGAAAACACATGCAAATGATAGTACGCAATCCTTGACTTTAATCTCAACTGGGCCTTTCTCAGGATAGACATGCATGAGTTTCTGATGAGGGAATCTTTAGTTAACGGGAGTACAATTGTTGAGTGCATGCATGCATCAATTGACTGTGAACTCTCTATTAGTTCATCAAACAGTTTGGAACTAATTTAACTGGACTTAACTCAGTAAACTAAGTTAACTAATTACAACTCAAATATAACTCAATCTTATCTCCTTAATTTAAGGGATAACTCTTGCATGACTTCAGAAAGACTTCTAACTTGAATTTCTCCAACTAATTAATTTAAAATGAATTACTTAATTATTTCCAAGTAACTGTTAAGACTAAATTTGATTTTAATTCAAAATTTAATTCAAGGACAAATTAAATTGGAATATTCTTGTTGTCATATTTCAACAAAGAGGCCTTATTGAGGAGTGTGCATCAAGGCAAAATCCTTGATCCTCAACACCATTAATCTCACAATAGAAGACGAACTTGGAGCCAACATTGGCCTCCATCCTCGTGTCTATGTTCCCCTCTTAAGTCACAGATGCTTGAAGGGCAAGTGTTGTGGCACCCTTGGAACTTATTGAGGAAGTTCTTGAAGGGCACAACCAACTTGACACCCTTGGAAATGGAAATCATGAAGGAAATTGATGGTTGATGTTCATGAATAAAATTTAATGTAAAGAAGACCAATAAAGGGAGTAGCTAAGTGGAATTTTAATGTAAAGTTCAAAAGTTGAGAAAAGGAATTAAAGGGTAGATGTAAAAATGAACTTGGGAAATAAATTAAATGCCTTAACTAGCCTCCCTCACACTTATAAAATGTAAATGTAAAATAACACCTTTGATTATCATAGTTATCATAAGGTAATTTGAGAAAAGGGGGGATTTAAGTTACAATAGGGATAATAAATTGTTGTTTAATACTCACAAATGAAGGAGAAGTGTGCATGAAAATAAAAAGAGCTAATACAAAATTTAGAAATCTAAAATTCATGAGAGAAACTCCATGTTGCTAAAGCATAAATAAAAACCTTTAACTAACATTCATCAAAAAAATGGAGGGGTGGTTTGATAACTACCTACTGATTCTAGTTATTTAAAAACTAAACAACAAAAATGGGAAGTCAAAATTGGGATCAAGGACAACTAAGAGAAAAGAATAAATAGGGAAGCATGTGTTGGTAAGGGAAAAGTAGCCCTTTAAAAAATAATTCCATAAGGGCCCTAATAAAATTCTGACACTTAGATGAGTGAATAATCAAAATTTTGAATTAAATAAAATACTTATTTTTGCGTGACAAGCCAATTAGCACTACCAAAACCTTCTATATAAGGAAGAGCATGCTATGAGAAATAGATTTCTTGGCACCTTATTGTGAGGCAGATGTCCTAATGTTGTTTTGCTTTTGAGTGACTACTGGAGATGTATTGTGAGTTTGTTGCGTGTGGAGTCCATTGAGTGGGATCCTCTTGAGTTTGAGAGTTCAACTCCACAGTGCGACCTCCATCTTCCATCTAGCTCCATTGCAACTCAAGGGTCCACGAACAAGAAGAGTGTACCCAAAGAAAACGCTAAGAGGTCCACCAGTGAGTCAATAAAACTTATTCAAGTCATAAAATTTATAAAATTTAAGAAAATCACCTCAAAAAAAATTTGGAAAACCCAACCATCAAAACTCAATTTCTATTTCTTGAGTGAACAGTACCTTATATTAATATCATATATATGAGTGTTATAGGTTTTAATAAATGTAAATCCTTGTGATACTATTGATAGTAAAAAAATGTTTGTCGTTACTTAGGTTGTGTATGGTTATTCTAATTAATAGTTGAAGGTTTTACAACTATCTTGTGTATCTCATTGTCTTTTTATCAACAAAACATTAAGTGTGAAGTTGTTCCATGGAGATGTATTCCTCCATTATTTTATTCTAAGATAGGCTCCCACAAATATTGTTAATGCTCTCGTATATTCATTTGTTTGTACTAATTGTAAATATATAGGGACACAACACAATGCAAAAGCTATAATGTATAAAGGCTTCACCATGGAGTAGGCAAATAGATTACATTGCAAAATAAATACACCAAACATGCACTCACATCCCATGTTCAATTTTATTGAATCTGGATGTGACATCTAGAGTGTATAGGGTAGGAGTTGTTTCCACATGCCAAAAGAGTTCTCATGTCCATTTTGATCCTTTACAAAATAGAACTCCCCATTTAGGAAGCTTTTGGTCCCGCAAGAACTTGCTTAGTTTGAAAGTGGATGAAGGTATTCTTCCCACTTTCTAAAATGAGTAACATTGGCTTTTGCTCGGAACCTCTCTTTTCATCCCAATGTGCAAGTACTCTTTAAATCCCTTATTGCAAGTTAATATTTATCTCTAAGAACATTTCAATTGAGAAAATGGATGGAAATTTAGTTCGAACATAGCATTGAATCCATTAGGGCATAATTTTGTTCCCTTAAATGCATGATTTCATCCTTGGAGTACATGGATTCATCCTGTAAATATAACCACTTAGAAAATGGTCTTGGTATTAAACACATGGTTTTGGTCCATGTATGTGTATGCTTAAGGTCATAAGCTTCTGTATTTAGCCTAGTGACATCCAAATTTGCCTAATGATCAGAAAACACAGGATTGATTATTTGCTCAATTTCACCAAATATTAACTAAGGTTGCTTTTATGAGAATGAATAAGTGAAAATTAAGCTTTTAAGTGCCTTAAACATAAACTTGAGAACTAGAAATAAACATGAGCAGTAGCAAGAAAAGAAGAAAACATAGCAAACAATGATGACGGAGTTCGTCCCTCCTGGACTAAGTCTCCGGGTGTGCTTCCAATGGGTGTTTGTTATATTAGGAATGCTCAAAAAGGCTTTTTACATAAAATTTCACCAATCTAGACTGTGCACACAGTCACTACTGGTTACTATCAGAATGAAGGCCTTGATCTTTGCTCTCCAACACAACTCTTCATCTCAAAAAGGCCCAAGAATGGATAAGTTATGCCCACAAAGGCATTTGCAGGCACAAATATTACATAGTCTTCAGCCTCATTGTACAACTCCATCCTTGATGGCACAATGGTAAATCACACATTAGGGCCACGGGCAAGTCCCAAGGTCAAACCCGCGGACCTCCCGAGATTTGTATGGAAAACATGGCAATTAGTTGTAATAATGGCACAAAACATTATAACATAATTTTATTTAGGCGCATTGAAATATATTTATGGTAATATGTTATAACAAAATTTAAATATGCGCATTTAAATGAATGCATATGTGCTATGGTTTAAATACTATGGTTGGTGATATATATATATATATGGATGGCATGTATTTCAACCATATCGACAGTGGAACCACGTTGGTACCCGTGGTTGTGACGTGCCATGTTATTAATACTTTCGCGTCATTTGGATAACCATAACCATACTCTGCTATATATAGAATGTTGTTAGCGTTGTTTAAACCATCACTCTTTGGCTTGGAGAGGCCACCAGATGTGGCCGGCTCCACCACCCTACCCCCACTTACTATAGTATCATAACATTAATATAGTTTTGTGCCCAAACTTTCATAAATGAAATACATAAGTGTGTTGGTAAGGTTTTGCACTGTATTGGCAGAGGTCGCGGGTTCAACCCTGACCTGCGCATCCGACCAACCTTGACATGTCCCTGTGTTGACATTTGACCACCTTTGTTGACTACCACGTGTCACACTGAGACACTGTCACTTGGCTTGCAAGGCCTTTTTTACATGTTTTCCCATCAGTTTGTGGATGAAAAGTTGTGCTCTTTTTCAACTTAGTGTCCATGAGTCCCCACAAAGTGGACCAAAACTCTCCCATGAAACGAGAGTCCCAATCTAAAATGATAGAAGTAGGCAACCCAAAATGAACCCATAAATTTTGAAAGAACAATTATGCAATATGTTCAGCAGTAACTTGCTTTCTACATGGAACAAGAATACACATTTTTCTAGATCTATCAACCACAACATACAAATAATCATGCCCTTTTCTAGACATAGGAAGTCCTACAAAATCCATAGATATATTTTCCCATGGTCTAGAAGGAACTAGAAGTGGCATATACAAACCTAACTTTTTGTTGTTTGGTTTGCTTGTTGAACACGACACAACCTTTGATGTACTTAGCAACTATTTCATTCATTCAAGGCCAATAGCAATACCTTTGCAACTGTGTCATCGTCTTACCTACACCAAAATGCCCTGAAACACGAGAAGAATTTGCTTCATTGATCACATGCACTCTTTCTCCCTATGGTATGCACAACTTGCCAAGATGGTATAGTAACCTATCATGAACATGAGAATTCACTTGTTCCACCTAAGCACCATGAGTTAGTGATTCATAAACAACTTTGAAATCTATATCTCCAGCATATTGTTCAATGTAGCTTTCATGTGCTAAGGGACTATTTTGCAAAATAATTGAAGCATTCAAAGAAAGTCTTGATAACATATCAACTACTTTATTAGTGGTACCTTTCTTATATTTGATTACTAAGTGGAATTGCTGCAAAAACCCCATCTATCTATAATGTCAAGACTGGTGCAACTTAGTTTGAGATTGAAGTCACTGAAGTGGCTAATGATTTGTATGAATCATTGTTCCTTTACCCATGAAATAAAGTTTCTGTTTTTTAACACTTTCCACTAATGCATACAATTCTATGTTGGATAGTTAGCAACTGCTTTAGAAAATGTTTATGAAAGAAAACAAATAGGCTTTCCTTTTTGCAATAACACTGCACCCATTGCATACCCACTAGCATCAATTTCTATTTCAAATGGCTATTGAAGGTATGGTAACACTAAGATTGGAGTTGTCACAATTTTCTGCTTTAAAGTATCAAATGTTTTTTGTTGTTTTCCTCCCCACTCGAAAGAAACTTTGGAACTTCTTAAAGCATGAAGTGGTGATGCAATAAAGAGAAATGAGAAATAAATTTCCTCCAATATTGAATTGCACCCAAGAAACTTCTAACTTTCGTCACATTTTGAGGTCTTGACAACTTAATGATTACATCAATTTTAGCTAGATCTATTTTAAAATGACCTCCTACAACTATGTAACCAAGATAAACTAAGGAATTTTTCCCAAATTCACACTTAGAAAGTTTGAGATATAGTTTCTATTTGCAACACATCAAAAACCTGTTTAACATGCTTTACATGTTCTTCCAATCTTGAACTGAAAATAAGAATATCATCCAAATAAACTATGACAAACTTATCATGAAAAGGACGAAACTCATCATTCGTTACTCTCATAAAAGTTGTTGGAGCATTGCATAAACCAAACGGCATAGCCAACCATTCATAAAGCGCGTGTCTAGTCTTAAATGCAATTTTCCATACATCATTCTCTGCCATACGAATCTGATGATAACCACTTCTTAAATCCAGTTTTGTAAAGTATACAGCATTCTTTAACTGATCAAGCAAATCATCTATTCTCAGAAGAGGATACATGTTCTTAATGGTGATTTTATTTAAGGTTCTAGAATCAACACACATTCTCCAAGTTTTGTCTGTCTTAGTGACAAATATGATCGATGATCCACATGGAGAAGAACTAGGTTGAATGAAGCCTTTATCAACCAACTCCTGAATTTGTTTCTTAGTTTCTTCATTTTCTATGACTGACATACGATACATACCAATATTCAGAAGAGGGGCATCAGATTGTAATTGAATCTCATGTTGTATTTCTCATTTTGGAGGTAGACTTTTTGGTTATTTAAACCATTCTTTATAAGAATCTACTATTTCAACCAATTTGTCCATAAACTGAGAATCACACCCTTGAAAAGCATCATATTTATCTTTAGGTTGTTCTTTAATAAACATGAGAACATACTTTGTACTTGAACTTAGGAGTCTTTTCATTTGAATTACATTGATTAAATCCAAGCTTGTCTTCATTATGTGTGCCTTGACAATGTATTCAATTCCATTTTTAAAGAGATGATACTTATTCTCCTTTCAATGAAATATGGCATCTCGATCATAAAGATAAGGACTACCCAAAACAACCCCACATATATCCAAAGGTATCACATCTAAATCAACTTCATCAACAAAATTAGTTGTAATTGCAAACCTTAAACAACATTGTTTTGTGACTTCGATCTGAGTGTTTTCGTTCAACCATCCTAAAGGGTATGGTTTTGGATGATTTTTAGTTCCCAATCCCAATTTCCTTACTAGTTCCTCACATATTAGGTTTTCCTGTGATCCATTATCGAATAATGTATCTATCTTAGTGTGCTTGGAAATATTCCTTATGTGAAACAATTCATCTCTCTTCTTTTCTTTAATCACATCATCAGATTTTGAAGAAGATGCAAAACAATTAGATCAAAAGGATTACCTGTCAGAGCCATAGTGGTTATCTTCTTTTCATCACCGGAGTCGAATCCCAAATCTTGTTGGACTACAGCATTAGCTTTCATCTCACCCTTCTTCTTAAGGAACTTTGGCTTAAGTTTTGGATGAAGCTTCCAACACTTGGACTCATCATGTCCAGCCCTCCAACAATGAGTACAAGTAGGCCTTTCTCCTTCTTTCTTAGTTGTTGTTGATTTCTTTCCCTTTGATTTTCTCTTCCGTTTGTTGTCTTTGGAGTCTTTATTTTCTGGATGCTTGAATGGTTTCTTTGAAAAGTTTCACTGAAAAGGTTTGCCCCCTGATTCAATATGAATGGCTTGTACACACACTTCATCAAAGTCAATTGGATTAAACATAAGCAATGTGTGTCGCAAATAAGAATGCAAACTTCTGATATACTTTAACAAAGTATCTTGTGTGTTTAATGGAACATTAAGTGCTAATGCCTTTTCCCTGAATTGTTGTGTAAACTCTTGCACACTCTGTCCTTTACCTTGCCTTATATGCTACCAATCTATTACAGCATGTTGCATATATCCTAAAGCGTAGAATTGTTTTCTAAGAGCTTTAACAAACTTAGACCATGAAGAAATAATTTTACCTTTATGCATCAAATCTTATTTGAGTTTTCCTTTCCCACTAAATCAAAGTTGTTCCCCCCATTCTAAGTTTAGCTAATTGTATTTGTGCAAATTCATCAACAATATTTTGAATTCTACAATACATCTCAAGTTGCTTTATCCAGTTATCTAACTTTCAAGATTCATTGCACCATCATATATTGGCAATCCAAACTTAACATCAAGCTTCAAAAAAGAAGATTTCTTTGGTTTCTTTTGTGAATCTGAATCTGAATTGCAATGAAAAGACGATGAAGAAGAATAAGAAGACGAAGATGGAGGAGACGGAGGTTTATTACCATCATCTTTTTCCTTGCCCATTTTCACTTTCGTATCTCTAGAAGACGACGCTGCATCTCTAGTCTTATTGTCTTCATAAAATTTTGCAATCATCCTTTGTACATTAAGGAACATCAATTGAAATTGCTCCTCGCTCTGTCTCAGGAGCTTCTCCTTCTTTTGAACCTGCCATGTTTTGCGAGACTTTTCTCTTTCCAATCTTTGGATTTAATTCTTCAAGTTCCCCTTCTCCACGTTGCGACCTATACCTAGTCAACATTCACATTGACAAATATCTTTCTTAGACATAATCAACCTTACTCTGATATCAAAATATCATCCGAAAACACAAGATTGACTATTTGTTCAATTTCACCAAATATTAACTAAAGTTGCGTTTATGTGAATGAATAAGAGTAAATTGAGTTTTTAAGTGCCTTAAACATAAACTTGAGAACTAAAAATAAACATGAGCAGCAGCAAGAGAAGAAGCAAACACAACAAACATTGATTACGGAGTTTGTCCCTCCTGGACTACGTCTCCGGGTTTGCTTCCAATGGGTGTATGTTATATTAGGAATGCTCAAAAATGCTCTTTACATGAATTTCACCAATCTAAACTGCACACAAGCACTGTTGGTTACTATCACAATGAAGGCATCGGCCTCTTCTCTCCAACGCAACTCTTTGTTCTCAAAAAGGCCCAAGGATGGCCAAATTATGCCCAAAAAGGCATTTGCAGGCACAAATATTACATAGTCTTCAACCTCACTATACAACTTTCTCCTTGATGGCACAATGGTAAATCATTTTATAAGGCCACAGGCAAGTCCAGGGGTCAAACCCGCGAACCTCTCAAGCTTTGAATGGAAAACATGGCAATTAGTTGTAATACATGGTGCAGAATGTTATAACATAATTTTATTTAGGCGCATTGAAATATATTATGGAAATACAATATAACAGAGTTTAAATATGCACATTTAAATTAATGCATGTGTTATGGTTTAAATACTATGGTTGGCGATATATATATATATATATATGTGTGTGTGTGTGTGTGTGTGTGTGTGTGTGTGTGGCATGTATTGTAACCATATCCTACGGTGGAACCACGTTGGAACCCATGGCTATGACATGCCGTGTGATTAATACCTCCGCATCATTTAAACCATCGCTCTTTAGGTTGGTGGGAATGCAAGATGTGGCAAGCTCCACCACCCTACCCCCACTTACCATATTATCATAACATTAATATAGTTTTGCGTGCAAACTTTAATAAATGAAATACATAATGTGTTGGTAAGGTTTTGCACAGTGTTGGTAGAGGTCGCGGGTTCGACCCTGACCCTACACATCTGACCAACCTTGACCTGTCCCTACGTTGACCTTTGACCACCTGCGTTGACTACCACATGTCACACTAAGAGACTGCCACTTGGCCTGCAAGGCCTTTTTTTTACTTATTTACCATAAACTTTAGAGTGTGTTTTCTCCTTCATACTGAGGCCATTTTCGAAACCGAATATATTGTTGAAATCAGCGCGACAAGCTCTTCAACTTGGCGTTGGTTTCGAGAGCATCTAAAACTGTAAAATTCTGAGCATTTTGAGGATCCTCTTGGATCACCTAAAATGAGATATTTTAACCCTCGGTCCTTAATACTAACCTAAATTTAGTCTCAATATCATTCCACATGACTAAGTGGATGGTTGTTCCCACACACCCACAACAAATGACAATACCACATGAATTTGATCCCTTAAATTGATGATTTAAGTAATTTGGTACATGAGGTTTCCATATAATTTGTCCCTAAATCCATCACTGCAACCCTTAAATGAATGTTAACTTAAACATCTTTTTCAATGGATATGTCTTATTATAACATCCGTCATGTTTTGTCTTGTGATCCAATTATGACAACAAAACAATTGATAAGCATGACAACACAATCGGTAAAGTCAATAAAAGTACCTATGACAAAATTTATAAGGCTCGTATGATTAAGAAGTCAACAATTCACCCAACTAATTGAATGAAACTTGATTAAATTCTTGTGTGCTTCATGGATAAACTTTATTGCACTTGCATATTAGTATTAGATTGTTTTAAAAGACATTATGTGTTGTATACCTCAACATTTTTAGCAAGTAATATCATTATAAGGTTAAACATGTGCACAACATCCATTTTTATATGATAAAGCCTATACAAGTGACTTATGTTCAGGATCAAGGTTTTTGTATCTTCTTAAGAATAATAGTTTCTCAAACATCTTAAGTTACATCATTAAATTCCATCGATACAAGTTCTCATCCATAAATATGTGCTCCCCATTATTTAGTTTTAATGAGAACCCACACTTACTACACTCTAATATGTGGTGTTTCCTAGTTTTAATGAGAACCCACACTTATTACACTATAATATGTGGTGTTTCCATGTGTTTGTAAGTAATTCTATTTGATACTTACACATATTAACATACAAAAGTGTCACTACAGAGTGAACATATAAATAACTCTACAGAATAAATTAGCACAATATGTGCCACATCCCATGTGCAATTCTATTATATTTAGATGTAACAACCAAGTTGCATGCATAAGGTAGGACTTGTTTCCCGTCTCCAAATTAGATTTCCTTCATTAATTCAAAAAGCTGGTTGTTTTTCCACTTCACAATACTTAACCATTTATGATTAAGTATTCTTTAACTTGTTCTTTTAAAATATAGGCCTCCCCATTTGGAAGAAATTTGGCATCAAAAATAACTTGCTTATCTTAATGAAGATGGGGATATTTCTCCCCACTTCCTCCAAGTGGAGAGTGATGGATTTTGTGCTCTCGACTTTGAGAGCAAGGGTTTGGCCAAGTTTATATACATAATTGGTTATTTCATAATCTTGGCCTTCACCTTAACAAGGGCTAAATTCATTAAGATCCTTTGCTAAGGTTGAAATGAAGGAAAACCTCTTTATGTGCAGCTTGTGGAAGATACAAACATCAAGAAAGCATATTAATGCAATCTAAGAAAGCCCTAAATTGCATTGGAAGGTCTAGGGATTCAATCAAATTAGATAGGATAATTGGGCAATACACTCACAAACAAGCCCTCTTCCCTTGAAGAGTGAGATACCGAAAACCTCACCTTTACCTGAGGTCACCTCACTGTAGGGTGAATTGGCCGTCGGCAACTCTATTAAAGTGTTGAATACAGAACCCTTCGAATAAAGAGCCTCACTCTATCTGACCTTAAACAATCGAATAGAAGATAAAGAGCTTATGACTTTAAACAATCGAATAGAAATAATGAAATGTAATAAAGAAAATGAAAGGTATTATTCTACATCCCGGCAATTAAGTTGAAAAATAAATACCCAATTATGATTTATTAGTAAGAATACAGTGTTCTTAAATGAAAGCTGCAAGAAAGGATATTATAGTGAGGTCGTCACCATTTATTCGAAAAATAAATATCCAATTATGATTTATTAGAGTAAAAATGCAGTGTTCTTAAATGAAAGCTGCAAGAAAGGATATTATAGTGAGGTCGTCAACCATTTATTCGCTGATAATAATTAGCAGGTGCCATTTGTGCTCTACTTTTTTGGCAAAAAAAGTTATGTATCACTATTGATAAAATGAAACTACGATTTCAATGCTGCAAATCTAACTGTGTTTTTGAAATGCACCGGGGGGATTTTTTTTCCCTGAAAATATAATCAGAAATGTTATAAATGTTTGACCAGTATTAGTGACCAAAAGACTGGTCTTGCTTTCGAATATTGTACGTTTACAAAAGAGACCATTTGTGGGTTACATAGGATGCATCCCACTGCCTACTGCCGGAATGTAAGACAGGAAAAAATGATGTTTATCAAAATCGACGGTGACATGAGCCCTGCCAAACACTTTCTGTACATTCACTAACAATTTATGCACCCTAATTGTATGTAGGTCTTGCATATTTTTGAAATTTCTTGCTCCTTTCATAGTTCATCAAAAGGTTCCTCGTTGGCATCTTGTTCGCCATTTGATCCCTCTGAGTGTCCTTCAGATTCACTTGGTTCATGTATCTTTTCTCCCTGTGAGTGTCCTTCAGATTCACTTGGTTCACGTGTCGTTTCTCCAGCAGCTTCGTTATCTGTGCTGTTGCTGGAAGTGGATCTGCCATCATCTTGGTTGTCAGCCTTGACAGAGTCATTTTTTGGAGGTTTTTCAACCTTTGGCTTTGGCCTAGGGATATTGCTGATCTTAAGCACCTATGCCACAAGGAGTAAAGTGAATCGATTTAATCATTATATTGGTCAATGCTGCTGTAACAGGACACTTGGGAAATGAATTACACAGCATTTACCTTGTCTTGAAGCTTTCCAACTTTTCCATATACTTCATCAGATGTGAAGATGGGAACCATGTACCCTGGAGTTCTGCAACAGAGACCATATTTTAAAATACAGAGTGTCACATTATCTATATGTACAGATCACCCAGGATTGAAGGAAAGAGATTGCATTAACATCCACACAGAACCAAAGCAGCTTTATCTGGAAAATTTGTTGGGCAATAAGTGTAGGTCAAGCCAATAGAATAATTAAGCACATCAAGCTTGAAACTATCTAAAAAGACGCAAAAACAGGAACGTACCAAAAAAGCAAAACTAAGTTTATCTAAAGGCTGCACAAAATAGAATGCAGTGTAGAGATGATGGCATATACTACGTAAATAAACAAGCTGCAAGAGAGCATCTGGAATATTTATGGCCTTGATCCTAGATGAGAACAATAATTCTCTGTTTCGTCTTCATGGTAAAAGTCCCCTCATTCACCGTCACCAAGTAAAGTATTTGGTGGCCTAATAGGCTAAGAATGTAACAGTATGTTTGAAATAACCACTCGTGTCCTTCGGGCATCTACTGGCCTTGCAAACAGCGCAAGCTTTGCTCAACAATAATATAGTATTACTTCATAGAAATTATTTCCTCCAAAAGCAACTGCGACCATATACACATGCCCAGAAGTTGAAGCCCCTTGGCCAACTACTTGAAAAAATAAACAGTTGAAACTAAATTGGAAACAACTACCACTGATGTTCGAGGAGCATGTACTGGCCTTGCAAACAATGCAAGTTTTGGTCAGCAATAATATTGTATCCCTTCATAAAGATTATTCCCTCAAAATGCAACTGCAACTATATAAATGCCCAAAAGCTGAAGTCTTCTAGCCAACTGGTTATAAAGAAAGAACAGTTAAAACTAAATTGGAAACAAATACCACTAATAACTCGAAGTGAAAATTATAAATTCCCCTTATATGACGGTTAGGAACCTTACTTGGCCTGTTTAGCTTCATTCTCATCAACCCATTTCTTTATCTTATGCACTTCATCCAAAATCTGAAACAAATGCCCAATTTTTTGTCAATTTTTTTATAATCTCAGGTCAGACCTCCAAGACAGTACTTAAAAAACATTGCCCATCTTGAGAAACATTTCTAAGGAAAACTAAAGTAAATACATCAACATATATCTTATACAAAGCTATTAAGCGTACCTCATTTTTATACGATGGGGCAATCCAAGGTTTGGTTTTCTCCCATTCACCTAATGTCTGCAAAATTTATAAGCTAATCAACATTGTGTCTGCATATTATACATGGCATGACTAGATTCATAATATGTGCATTACATTTACGGTCTATCGTAATAGCAACTCGAAGGAACACATGGATATTTTAATAGAGACAAATAAGAGTTTATATTTACACACCCAACTAAGAGTTTTGATATTTAAATATCCCAAAACATACCGAGTAAAATGGTTCAGACTCCAGAGTGTACATTTTTTCTTTTGAATAATTTAACGATTGAATCTAAAGGAACCAAGCATATCTCTCAACAAATAAATAAGAATTCCGATATTAACTTTTTTGGAAGGGAAGAGAGATCTATATTACAATCTACATGGATATACAAAATGTTATGTGACAGCCAATCATAACTTTTCTAGCAGTCCTAAATCTAGTCATATTACCTATAACCATGCCCTTATATAATGTTATCGGGTTGTTCTTCACCCCACTCATCCCTGCCTTCGTTAAGGAATGTGGTGAAGGGGTCCAGTCCTGCGACTGCAAGAGCTGCAAACAGCAGTTTGTCACCAGGTCGTTCTACACCCAGCACATCCCCACCTTCCATAAGGAATGTGGTGAAAGGGTCCAGTCTTTTTGTTTGATCTCAGTTCGAAACTCCAGGTAGCTTTCTGGCTGTAAAAAAACTAGAATCCCTACAAACAGCACAGATTTCTCCTGATCTTTCTTGAGAAAGCTGTAAATATTTTAGGAAAAAGCCCAGATCTGCTGCTTCAATGGCTTCCAGCCAAGTTGTTTAACAGTTACAGCCTGGCTCTCAGAACTGGGCTAATAAGTTAGCAGTATCCTTCTGTGCAAAGGGCTTTTCGTTGTTTACTTCAAAAATCTGGAGGATCGATCTTGAGTACTGGAAGAAGGCCCATGGTTTTTGGGCAGAGATGGAGTTTTCTAGAAATGGTAGTTTCCAGCTTTTAATCCTAAACCAAGTCAATCTCCATGACCCCTATGTGGTTAAAAGTCAAGATTTCAGAATTTGCCGGTGCATATCTGGAACAGGGAGGTCTTGGAGGCAATTAATAATTCTCTGAGAAAGTTCAATTGTTCAAACTTTGTATAATAGTTAGATCCATGACATCATAATGCTCTATGCCAAGTTTTTTGTGATAGCGGATCTAAGCAAAAGTCTCTCAGATAGAATAATTCTAGAGTGCATCAAGACCAACCTCTATAATATGAAAAAAAAGATTTTAGACGCAGGTTTTGTCAAGGAGGCCACTTCATCAATGCCTCTCTAAATATGCTGCAACAGGAGCACTTTTTGAAAGGAAGAAAATGTAGACATTAATTGTTTACTTCAAGAAACTGGAGGATTTGAGTTTTGGAAGAAGGCCAATGGTTTTCGGGCAGAGCTGGAGTTTTCTGGAAATGACAGTTTCCAGCTTTTCATTATATTGACGAAGTCTCCACAACTGCAGAGTGGTTAAGTGCCAAGACTTCATAATTTTTTGGTGCATATCTGGAGCAAGGAAGTTTTGGAGGCAATAATTTTTTGTATTAAGGCAAGCCGCTAGGGCTAGTGGACAAGGTTGAATTGAATTAGGGCATCCTTTGGATGAACATTGGAGCTTGTTTAGCTTGAATTCTTCTTAGTTGATCGTTTTCACTCACAATCTAGCATTTTACATGGTTGAATTTGCCCTAGTAGGGTTGACATCATCCTCCCTAAGTAGTTTGTGCACCAGAAAAACTCTAACCTTAGCCAGAGCTTCAACTTAGGGCTTAAATTGAACGTTTTCCTTCTCTTTTTGTTGATTAAATCATTTGCAATCCTTTTCCTTGGTGCTTGTATGCCTAGGTGTTCCATTGTTGATCTATAACTTGAAACCCTAGGTGACACGTGCCTCCTTTAGGGCTTAGTATATGATACGTTGCTCCTACACAAAAGAATTGTGTCCTTGTCCACTTAAGAAGTATCTTTACTTAGCCTTTTATTTACATCACCTTGAGCCATCTAGCTTAGAATATCCTTTAGGTGAATATTGAGAAGCCTTCCAAGTGGTGTTATTCCACTAAAGAGAAATAGGAGGATTACTGAGGTGACAGTGGTAATCCACCTCATTGTTGCAACAAGGTCTGGCCTTTGCTTCGTGAGGCCTCTCACAAGGCCTGCTAGATTTGAGGCAATAGTTACCTTGTACATTAGGTCCCCCTAGCATCCTATCATTAAGGGCTTATAAAGGCAATCAAACACACTTATTTCTGTAGCCATGGGCAATTGATTGTGAATCATAGCAAGATTGAAGTCATGGTATTCAACGCACCTAAAAATGTTATTTGAGTTCTTTTTCAAAGAGAGCAAGATCAAGATTACCAAATCTTAGATTAAACTATGGGTCTAATTCATTGGTTCCAAGTTGCTCCCAACTTCAATTTGAGGCCGGTTGCCCAAACCTTGACTAAGCAAGGGATGGGAATCTCTTTCCATGCTTGAGATCTTCCACTCAAGTTTTCAAGGCATTTTGGCTAAGATGCATCATTTCAACATGGCCATCAAGTCGCTTATTCTCTATTGGGGATGAAATTTAGGATCCTAGTCTATTGATTATTGATTGGGCTCACAAATAGTGTGTAGTCATTGTTTGTAGATGATCAAATGTGAGAAGATAGTGTTGACAATTATAGCTCAGACAGGATCTTCCGCACATGTTTGGTATGCACATGCTAGAAGACATTTGAGACATGATTTGAAAAAGGTTAATTTTGAAAAGTAATTATAATTTTTAATTCAATCTAGTTTTTAAAAAATCAAGGTATTATATTTAGCAGTTGAGTCTAAAATCGTATTTCATGCATGACTTGAAAGGAGAAATACTAAAAATAGATTCTCCACTAAAACTATAAGGCAGGATAAGGTACAGGATTATTACACAAGAGTAGTTGAGCGATGGAGAAAAGGCAATCTCGAGCAATACATAGTAATAAACAGTAGTCCATATAGTTCCATACAATCGTACAAACATGTTTGTACATTCATACAGACATGTCTGTACAATTGTATGGACAGACCATACAAGTTGTCCTGCAGGTTGTACAACAGCATTTTTGTTGTTTCTGGGTTTTTCAACAAGTTATACAAGCTCAGTTCAAGGCAAATTTTGGTATCTGTGCATATTTTTTTTTGGGCAGTGTGTGAAGGTTTCCTTGTATGTTTTTTTATAGAATGAAAAGTTGATTTAAAAGAGTAATTACCTATTTGTGTAAGAAATTTTTTATGCTTCCATTGTATTTTTCAGCCATCTATGTGATTGACACATGCTCACATTTTTATTTTTGTTATTGAATATTTTTCAAGATTTCATTTATTTAATAGAGAAGGATAGAACTTAGCCCCGAGGAAAAAACTGAGATTCAATACGCTTGGGGCTTGAGTGTTCACCAACAATCAAGCTGAGTTTTTGGCTCTCTGGAAAGGATTGGAGCTAGCGACTGAAGAAAATATTAAATCTCATGATTTTGGTGATTCTCTAATTCAAAATTATAATCAGGCAACTATGGCAAGCGAAAGGATCCCAAAACAGCTGAGAGCACGCGAGAAAAGCAGTGTTCCTGTGCTACGTGTCGACCGCTAAGCGGAATCACGTGAATTTTCAAAATACAACTTACCACCTTGAAATTGCGCAAGAAACAACTTTCGCCTAAGAAGACCGCCTTTCTATTCTATTTAACTTCTGCGCTTGTTAGCACGCAATAACCGTTAGATCTACAGTCTACTGGATCTGAAATTTAAAACCTCCG
>APFE030747190.1:0-14639 GCA_000404065.3 Pinus taeda
CTGTGTCTCTCTTCCTATACCTCCACTCTCTCTCTCTACCTTTCTCCCTCTCTCTTTACCTTTCTCCTTTTAAATTTTGACAACCCCAACATGCTTATATTTTATATTCAAAACAATACAATGAAATATCTTCACAATATTATTTCTCTAAAAAACAAAATATCATTTAAATATGTAATAATAAATATTACTTAAAACTAAATTAAATCACATTACATTAAACAATCAAATTAATTAATTAATGATAAGAAAAAAAAAATTATAATAAAATTAATCAGCTAATAATTTTACTCTATTTATCTCATTTATTTTTTGTAATACTTCTTATCTTACAAAATACAACATAAATTCTTTAAAAAAAATGATAACATAAATTCTTTAGCAACTAAAGTAAAGACAAATATAAGGCATTCTAAGTATAAAGTATATGAGGAATACCTCCCATAATTATCTTCCAAAAATTGCATGTTAACAACAGAGTCCCACGTCTCCACTCGAACTCCTTCGCAATCTTTCAGACAACAAAAGAAACTCAATAAAGAAACGATAAAGAAACGAATGTAACAAATGTAGAAGTCTTTAAATGCGATTTAGAAGTGATGTACAACCCAACGGATAGAACCAGCACAGTCGATGCTATCAGCACCCCACATTTAGAAAACGTTGAACTACACGACACAGAAAAGGGAAATTCGCTGGTTCGGCAAGTTGAACGCTTTTCTTCCTGTTGGCGAGATGAATGTACCCTTCTCCATTTCCTTCCTTCCTTCCCATTTTCTTCTTTTTTCTTTTCTCCGGCGATGCTCCAGATATCGGTCCTCCATCTTTTTGCAACTGCATGATAAAGAAACAGTGCATAACTCTTTTAACACTCACCCAGAAAACGAAAAGAACTCCAAAGAACAACATGTGAGGAGTACATCAACCAAGGCAACATATCCTCTCATCTCGTAGGGAGAAGAAAATCTAAACCGTAAAAAACAAAGACCCAAAACCCACGTAATGGCTACAAGCAAAAAGAGAGAAATAACGATGGACATTGCTAAATAATCCACAAAAGAAAGAAAAAGCAGAAATGAACCCACTACCCAAGATGTATTTTCCTGAATAGGAATAATAGAGATAAGAACACATGTAGTTTCATGAATAGAAATAATTATTATAAATACTTGCAATGAATAGAGGTAATCGTTATATATACCATTAATGAACAGACGGTGTTCACAGAAATGGAATCTGATGGCCTCCTTTTCTGAAATCCCATCACGTGTCCTCGATCACCACTTGAACGACCACGTCTAGCCACGAGGGTCTGCATTCTCCGTGTGCATGCTAAGTGGTTAAGCAGCAACTCTCACTACGAGCTCTCTCGACGGATGGAAAACATGCTATGACTTTTTTAATTTCACTATTTTCCATAATACATCATAGCCGTTTTATCCACCTGCAATCGATAGCCTCGGATACCCTCCATGATCTTTTATTCCAATAAATGTGTGTTTTAAATACTTTCTCTTGACTTGGCTGATGCCCGTTTTCAAGATTTGAGTGCCGTTGTCCTCTGATGTGGCACGGGCACTGATTTCAAATTTGTTAAAGTTCGTTAACATGTATTTCATGTTAACGTCCAAATTAGAAATTTTAGCTTTTATATATAGTAAAAAGTCATTAATCAAAATAAAAATAGAAATTTTCCAATTACAAATATAGTAAAATATATTAACAATTGTTTTAATGTTTAAAACTGGCAAATTTGTTAATCATCTTTTTCATATTAACAACTTAACTATACATTTGATATTAACAATTTTAGAGATTCGTTTCCAAAAATTAGCAATGCAAATCAATATGGAACACTTTACTATTTAGCTTTTATATTAAATATATTAATTGTTTGCGTCAATAATATAGATATTTTTATGGTTTAATATTGAATAGAGGACTATATATATAGTTATTTAATATAATAATCACAAAATTTTGACTAGGTAATGAAAGTTGGAATGTTCAATGCAATTATTTCAATAAACTCCTCTAAAAACTTCTTAGGTTGAGTGAGCAAATATTATTAGTAATTTCCCAATTCCTTTTCAATGTTAACATCTCACTATAGCTTCAAGCCCTAACTATCTTTTAGGGTTGAAAATAAGTTACCATGTTGATGGTAAACCATGGATAACTTGAAGAATTGTGTGTCCTTCTCTCTTTCATCTACCCACCAAAATTTTAATTATTGTTGTCATAAGACTTCCTCTTATTTGTTACACTTCCCCAACTATATTTGATGTTGGATTTTGTGGCTAATAAGTTTCATTGTTCTACCTTTGAGGATGATATTATACTAAACATGCTCCATTTTTCTCAATTAAATCCTTCTACGAATTCAAAAATATATAAGGAAATTTATCTAGTCTAGAGCTTACGTGATGAAGGACCCCTCTTCTATTGTCCTAGGTGTGAGTTTCATTGGATGTTTCCATTTCAACTATAATGAGGCTTCAATTACTGACTTTGAAAAACCACAAATCTACATCTGGTCATCTCACACCCATGACTTGAATAGAAAGTGGAATCCACCCATGGTATCCATCCATGGTATCCACCCGTGTTATTGTAACTCAAGAAGCCAATGAGAATACTAGAAATAAAAAACCTCAGTTGGTAAAATGACATATGGTTCCTTCACATTGTAGGTTAAATGCTTTATCCATATAAGAAAGAGTTATATTTTTTTCATATATTCTTAGGTATTGAGTGTGTGTATTTTTTGTTCAAGGTTTTTCTAACAATAGTTGCATCGCATATTTATATTCTTTCTCTCCTACTCTCTCTCTCATTATTTATTGTTCCTAGATCATAGCCCCTATGATCTCGATAAGTGGTATGAAAGCCAAAATGGTTTAACAAATGTATGTCTAGCCCATTGATTTGAGATTTTAGTTATTATTTAGATGGAAGATTAAATTTTCTCCTTGGTGAGGGTTATGCCTTTTATTTCCTCAAATCATTCACCATATGGATTTCATGAAATCACTAGCAAGGTCCAAAGGGATCGTGACCAGTGAATCCGTCGAGAAATCATCGGTAAGGGGAAAAGGATCAAACCCTATGGTTGTGGTAGCCACTAAAAGGGTTGTAGGAAGCTCCAAGATGGAGTAACATAATGATGACATGCCTCAAACAAAATATATGGTGGAGGAATTATAGATTGGGAATGATGTTAGTCTTTATGTGCCCTTCGATAATGGAATGAACTGGTTGCATAAGTTTTTTTCTGAGAACAAAACACTAGTCCAAGTTCGAGTTTGGTGGAGGCATGGCCTCATGGCCAAGCTACAAGCCTACATCTTTCTCAATGATGGTTCTCCCAAGATGCAATGGTACATGCTCAAAGAACTCAATAATCCTCATTATGTTGTTTCCTTTATTGATTCCACCCTAGAATACTACCCCACCTTCCAAGATTCAAGAGATTATAGCCACGCATAAATTAAGGATGAATATGTGGCATATGCCTGGGAGGATAAGATGCACAAATAATATGGGAGTGTCTTGTATTTTCTCATCAGTCCCCACACCCCAGATTGTAAGGTTGAACATTATAATAATGTGGACAATACCATGGACAAAGCCTACACTTGGCTCACTACCTTTCAAGCCTCTAGAGTGTTCATGGTTCTCCTCAACATTCAAACTGGACCTTTGCTTACCAAGATACCTGGAAAAAGGGCGACCACTATGCTAAGCATAGAGTCCCTCTCTAACCTCTCAAGAATATAAAATCCAAGGCTTTATAGCTTTTAAGGTTACAATGACATGAATATGAGTGATGACATAGTTGCCACGAATGTCATAGGAAATGGTGTGAATGAATTCATCCTATTTCATCTCATACCATTCATGATTTTAGCCACCAGTCACGTGTTTCAAGAGGTTCAAAATTTTCATAGAAATGCATGTTCACAAAAGAAAAAATGATGGCCATAATACATGATGTGTGCTCCATAATAGCGGTGACAAAAGGTATGGATGTAATGTGGTAGGATTCCAAAACATGAACCAAGCCTTTGGTTCATGTATATATTCTCCCAATGATGCATTTCCCACTACCTATGCATGAGATCCTAGAGTGAAGTGCTTCTTCTTTCTTCAGACTATAGCCCGTACATGTTGAATATTTCAGATCAACTTTCAAGTCACATCCAAAATGAGTGGAAGGTTTTGGATCTTCGCACACAACACTAAGATTTCGATTGGAATGTTTTCGATGTTTCCAAATCCCTCACCCATGTAATATTTCTTAGGTTTTCCATTGCGAAATCCTTTTCCAATGGAATAATTATGATATTGGCCCTTCTCAATGGAAGATCTTTTTTCATAGTCCATTCCAATGGAAGATTATCATTCTGGATCCCCTCCAACAAAAGAATTTTGTCACTGGCACTAGTTGGGTGAAACGTTTTGACGTCATATACAACAAGACAAAGACATTTGACACTATAACTTTCTAGGGGAAACTTCCATCATAGATCCATGTCAATGGATATTTTCCCATCTAGGGCTTGTCCATACACTATTTGTATCAAAGTTGGCCCACAACTATCATGGGGTACCAATATCTCTGGACCTTCATTTATCACAATTGTGGGTCACCTACAAAACCATTTTTATGGATCAAATACAAAAAACCCTTGCCATTGATGTTCATTTTCTATTCCAAACACTATCAATATCAAAGTTGGCCCATAGGCATTATAGAATACTATATCCTTTGACCTTTTCTCACCATGATTATGGGTCAACCACACAAAGCCCTTCTATTCATAGGCTCATATTCAAAAAAATATTCTCATGAGGGAACTTGACATGATGAGTACCATTTCTTCCTAACGGAAGAATCTTGATCCGAATGGAAAGTAGTATCCACACATGGTATGTACCCATGGTATTCTAACTCAAGAAGGAACCTAGAATACCATAAATGATGGGCCTCACCTTGTGAAAGGACAAGTGTGTCCTCCAAAATGTAGGATAAATGATTTATGCATTTTATAAAGAATTATTTTCTTTTCATATATTGTTAGGTATTCACTGTGTGTATTTTCTATTTAAGGTTTTTATAACAATTGTTTCAGAGCATATTTGTATGCTCTCTCTCCTCCTCTCTGTCAACATTTATGGTTCTTAAATCTTACACCCCAAGAAATGTATCAATCTCCCCTATTTTCATCCATGGATTCAACCATAAATATTTTCCCACATATGGGTAACCATGTCCTATAATATAAGGGATGGGTTGAATATTGTGAAAAAAGAAAAACATATATTCCTAGTTAGGTTGGGTCCATAAATATTGGAAATAAAGCCCATTTATGTCAACATATTAGTTGATACTTTATTATGAAAATTCTTTGAGTGGAAAAGATGCTTGAAAGCATAATATCATGGGGGATGTATAATAAAGTAATTCCCCTTGATGTCTCGTGTAAATCTAATTTCATTGAGTTATAGTTTCTTGAATAAGTAGTATCAATTTCGGAGAGCATATCAGTTCAGGACTCTCTTACCTATAGAATAACCATAGTTGGCTTTTATTCAGAATTTTATTTTCAATATATATTTGTTTCTTTCATTCACTCATTCGATAATTTATGATAATATATTCTTTGGGTATTTGAGGGGGTGGGGTGGAACATGTTCATCATCAATGCCATTATTATTAAATTCACTAACATTTCTCTCAACTCGTGTAGAAGTTTCTTAGTTCTTATTTCTTTGTCGTTTTATTCTATTTTCCTATTTTTATCATTATTTTAGGGTTTTAGTGCTAACAGCTAAATAAATAGACTAGTGATGCTTACATTGCATTTTTTATTCTTGAAATTATCCTTTTTTATCAATACTTTTGTCAAAAATTGAATTTATTGATTCAATATTGAGTTAGTCTCCTTTCCATCCCATTCCACTACTAAATACTGGAAATCAAGTTTGCTAAGCTCCATATCTTCCCCCTTCTCTATGTGTATTAGGTCTCTAATGTCTTAATCCATTTGTGTCTTTGTTGTCTCCATTATTATTGTTTCTTCACTTCATTGATTATATCATTCTTTCCCATGTTTCTTATAACTGGTGGGATTACTCTTTAGTATTATTGGTAACCTTGTTTAAGGTTTCCACCATGTTCTTGGATAACATTTCATATCAATTACATGATATTTTCTAATGAAATCAACATCCAACGAAGGTTTTCTATCTGATTTTTTCTTTCTTACCTCATTTTCAAAACTCCTAGGTTCTTTCTCCATTTAAGGTTTAGGGATAGAGGAAAAATTATTAAGAGGAAAACCCCTAAATAGGTTACCTTTCTAGTAATATTTGTGTTGATGTCACTTGTTGTGATGGCAGTCCTACTAGCAATAGCCATTCGAATGAGCCTGAATTAATAACATGTATTGATACCAAAAATACTTGCTCATTTTCCCATGTCTTGAAATGTGTACTAGTTGTTTCGAAAATACAAGGATGCAGGTTTGGAGAATAGTTTCGTCTAAGGAATACATACTCTTAACTATGAATTTTCTTTCTAGTCTCCTAGGATAAACTCTTAGTTGTTCAATATTGTATAAAAAAAATTAAAAAATAAGAAAATATATCTAAAATTACTACAACAAAAGAAACAGCAAGGCGAAACAAGAAGAAAAAAAACAATGCAAATTATTTCTATACTTGAAACCATACAAAGTATGCATGTTATTTTGAGAAGAAAACTCTACACTAAACACACAAATCCAATAACCAAAATATGATAAATTATCTCACTCCCAAAATGATTAACAAAAACAGGTAAACACAAGAGTAATTCACTATAAAATGTATTTCCAAATATTTAAAACCTTTAGTACTGAAGTATGTTTAAAATATTTAAAATGTATTTAAATTATCAATGTTAAAAAAAATAGTACATTTTGAATAGAAATTTGCATACTAGCACAATTATATAAATTAAATGGCTAGTAAATGTTAATAATTATCAATCCATAATAAAGATTAAAACATTTACTTCATCATACATCTCACGTTGCTAACATTTCAAATTTTATGAAATTAACATTATTATTATTATTATCATTATTATTATAACCTAAACATATATTCATTTCAAAAAGCATGGAAGAAGATTTTTATCCATGAAGATTTAGATCCACTTTATTATGGAGTTCCTTAATCTATAAATAGGGTATGTTACAATACCATACCATGGGCCAGAGCCATGGCTTTTCAATAATGGTAAAATTAACAAAGGTTTCTTGCATAGAAAAAGGAGAATGATGGAATAGGAGGGATTCAAAGTCTTTTTACAACGATAGGTGTAATTGTCATGGAATTGGATGGAACGCACATGATTAGACAGTGGTATACATCAAATCATTGTCTTCCTTTTGAATCCCCACCTTTCAACAATGAATTCATCTGATTTCGAACTATTATCCAACAACTCCTTCCACAGATGTGTTCTTAAGTCAAAGTGCCAACTATTCCATCAAGAGGAAGAAGGAAATGCTAACTATTTCAGTCATTGTATGGTTGTCCCGAAGTGCAATTACATGGTCAATCTTGACCAAGCAGTTGAGAAAATCTACGCCCAAAAGTATAATGGAGTTGGATTTGGTCCACACCAAGAGACTTCACCATCTATTCTCCAAATGGAACTGATTTATCTTCTGCATCTGCTACCTATCAACACTCACCAACGATACTTTAGGTGGATGTGCTAATTATAATTGCAATCAAAATATAATAAATATAGCATATCGTAAACATTCCTTCACACTAATTCTTGTGTTGAGGTACATTTAGTGTTTATTAAGGGATTGTAAAAAGCTTGAGCGAAATCCTGATCAAAATTTGTAAGCATAGGTATGGAAGAATGCATGTGACTTTTTTGTATTTACTTCTTCACGAATCCATTCCATCACAGTGTTGAGAGGTATTTGAAATGCAATCATCACATCCAGTCATCGCATCGAGTGTCATGTTTACTGTTTTTCGTTTATGGAAATAACAATATTGTAGATGTAATTCTTCTCATGTTTTCTATTTGTATGTTTTGGTTGGAGATTCACATTAACTCTTTCGAAATAGTGTATGAAAGCAATTATTTTATCATTATCTAAAACTTGGTTCAAAAATAATCTATATTTAAAGACCATATTAGGAATTGTGGGTGTAACAAATTTTATTGAAGTAGATAGTGTCACATCATTTTGAGTATCATTCACTTTGGGCATTGTCTTGCTTTCTAGAATATGTTAAAACCACTCGAGAATATTTTCCTTTACTTCAACTGGTTTATAAAGTAGGATAATAACATATTTTGATCAGTGCAATAAGTTTACAAAATTTATATAGTTATGAAAGAAATGTCCATTACAATGAATATAGTTATTTATGCATCCCAATTAAATACACCGAGACTGTCTAAGCAATTGTAATAACATTTTCAAATAAAGTAAACAAAACAAATACATTCAACAGTTCCCTTCACAACATCTGTTTCCGAAATTACTTTATTATACATCCACCAAGAGATTATGCTTTCAAACACCTTTTCCACTAATATGTTTGACATAAATGGGCTTCATTTCCATTGTTTATGGACCCAATCTAACTAGGAATATATGCTTTTCTTTTTCACAATATTCAACCCATCCCTTATATTATAGGACATGGTTACCCATTTGTGGAACAACATTTATGGTTGAATCCTTGGATGACAATAGGGGAGGTTGATATAGATCTCGGCATCTAAGATTTAGAAACCATAAATGCTTACAGAGAGTAGGAGAGAGAGAATACAAATATGCTCTGAAACAATTCTTATAAAAACTTTAAATAGAAAATGCACACAGTGAATACATAACAATATATGAAAATAAAATAGTTCTTTATTAAATGGATAAATCATTTATCCTACATTTTGAAGGACATGTTTTTCCTTTTACAAGGTGACACCCATTATTTATGGTATTCTAGGTGCCTTCTTGAGTTACAATACCACGGGTAAATACCATGTGTGGATACTACTTTCCATTAGGATCAAGATTTTTCCCTTAGGAAGAAATGGTTCCCATTGTGTCAAGTTCCCTTGTGAGAAGCTTTTGTTTAATATGAGCCAATGAATATAAGGGTTTTGCGTGGTTGACCCATAATCATGGTGAGCAGAGGTCAAAGGATATAGTATCCTATAATGCTTATGGGCTAACTTTGATATTGATAGTGTCTAGCCTAGAAAATGAACATCAATGGAAATGGTGTTTTGTAGTTGATCCATAAACATGGGTTTGTAGGTGACCCACAACTATGATAAATGAACGTCAAGAGATATTGATACCCCATGACACTTGTGGGCCAAATCTAATACAAATAGTGTATGGATAGGCCCTAGATGGTAAAATCTCCATTGACATGGATCTATGATGGAAGTTTCCCCTAGAAGTTTATAATTTCAAATGTCTTCATCTTGTTGTGTATGATGTCAAAAGTTTTCACTCAACTAGTGCCAGTGACAAAATCCTTTTATTGGAGGGGGTCAAGAATGATAATCTTCCATTAGAATGGGCTACAAAAAAAAATATTCCATTGAGAAGGGCCAATATCATAAGTATTCGACTGGAAAAGGATTTTCCAATGGAAAACCTTTGAAATCTTAATTAGGTGAGGGGTTTCGAAACATCAAAAATATTCCAATGGAATTCTTAGTGTTGTGCGTAGAGATCTGAAATATTCCACTCATTTTGGATGTGATTTGAAAGTTGACCTAAAATATTCAACATGTATTAGCTACAGTATGAAGAAATAAGAGGCTCTTCACTCTAGGATTTCATGCATAGGTAGTGGGCAACACATCATTGGGAGAATATATATATGAAACAAAGGCTTGGATCATTTTTTGGAACCCTACCACATGACATCCATACCTTTCATTACCCCTATTATGGAGTGAAAACTCACCATGCACTACAGCCATCATTTTTTGTTTTTGAACATGTATTTCTATGAAAAAAATTTAACTTCTTGAAACATGTGGGTGGTGGCTAAAATCTTGGATGGTATGAGATGAAATATAATGAATCCATTCACACCATTTCCTATGATATTCATGGAGACTATGACATCACTCATGTTGATGTAATTGTAACCTTAAAAGCTATAAATCCTTGGATTTTATATTCTTGAGAGGTCAAAGAGGGACCCTGTGCTTAGCATAGTTGTCACCCTTTTGCCAGGTATCTTGGCAAGAAAAGAGTCAGTTTGAATGTTGGGGAGAACCATGAGCACTCTAGAGGCTTGATAGGCAGTGAGCCAAGCATAGGCCCTATCCATGGTATCCTCCACATCATTATAATGTTCAACATTGTAGTCTGGGGTGTGGGGAATAATGATAAAATAGAAGAAAATCCTAGATTATTTTTGCATCTTCTCCTCCCAAGCATAGGCCACGTATTCATCCTTAATTTATGCATGGTTATAATCTCTCGATTCTTGGTTGGTGAGGTAGTATTTCACAGTGGAATCAATAAAGGAAACAACATAATGAGGTTTATTGAGGTCTTTGAGCATGTACCATTGCTTCTTGGGAGAACCATCATTAGGAAATATGTAGGCTTGTAGCTTGGCCATGAGGCCATGGCTCTAGCAGACTAGAACCTAGACTAGTGTTTTGTTCTTACAAAGAAACTTATGCAATCCATTCTTTCCATTATTGAAGGGCACATAAATATTAACATCATTTCCAATCTAGAATTCCTCCACAACATCTCTTGTTTGGGGCATCTCATCATTATGTTACTCCATCTTCGAGCTTCCTACAACCCTTTTAATGATGACCACAACCATAGGGTTTGATCCTTTTCCCCTTACTGATGATTTCTTGAGGGATTCACTGGTCACGATCCCTTTGGACTTTGCTAGTTATTTCACGAAATCCATATGGTGAATGATTTGAGGAAATAAAAGGCCTAACCCTCGCCAAGGAGAAAATTTAATCTTCCATCTAAATAATAGCTAGAATCTCATAGCAATGGCTTAGACATACATTTATTATATCAACTTGGCTCTCATACCACATATCTAGATCATAAGGGCTATGATCTAGGAACAATCAATAATGAAAGAGAGTAGGAGAGAAAGAATATAAATATGCCATGCAACTATTCTTAGAAAAACCTTGAACAAAAAATAAACACACTGAATACCTAACAATATATGAAAAGAATATAATTCTTTATTATATGGAGAAATCATTTACCCTACAATCTGAAGGAACCATCTGTCATTTTACTAAGTGAGGCTTTTTATTTATAGTATTCTCATTGGATTCTTGAGTTACAATAGCACAGGTTGATACTGTGGACGGATACCATGGGTGGATTCCACTTTCTATTCAAATCATAGGTATGAGATGACCACATGTAGATTTGTGGTTTTTTGAAGTCAGTAACTGAAGCCAAATTTTAGTTGAATTAGAAACATCCAATGAAACTCACACCCAAGACAATAGAAGAGGGGTCCTTCATCACGTAAGCTCTAAATTAGATGAATTTACTTTTCAGAATATTTAATGATCATAGGGCCAATAAGTTTCTTGGAAGCATGGGCTTGAATCATTGACCAATAAGTTTGAAACTAGATTAGACATGAATCCAAAAAATGATCGATTTAATTTTGAAGCGTTTTAGCTAAAAAATCCATATGTTTAGAAAAATTTAGGTAAATAGTGGAAAGAAGCTCCAATGAGAAAATGTACCACAACATATCACTTCTAGCAAAATTTAAATCGCGCCAGTTATCTGTGACAATGCAATAAAGATGAATTCAAATATATTTTTGAATTGTAGAAGGATTTGATTAAGCAAAATGGAGCATGTTTAGTGTAATATCATCCTCAAAGGTAGAACAAGGGAACTTATTTCCAATGTCTTCTTCTTGATATTCATAAATGGGTCACCCTCAACATTCATTCCACCTTGTGGAGTCATACAACGGGGCCCATCATCCCACACCTTTTTTTCTAATTGAAGAAGTACTGAGTTGAAGTATTAAGGGTATGGCACCCTAAAAAAAGACTAGGGGTATGAAACTTCATGGGTATGATAGAATTGCATCTGATCAACAATTTGTAGATGAACTCTTCTTGTGTTTGCACCAATTGTGGGAAAATCTCTTGCCTTCGAATAGGTCCTTGAATACTTTATGGTAGCCTTTGGCACATGTATAAACCATGGTAAGTTGCAAATAGTCCTCTTCAATTCTTTTATTATTATTCAATTACATCTGGAAAAATCTCGGATATCAATGAATTTCCCTTCAGTCTAAATACGTGGTTTCTCTACATGTTAAGAATTCCCTTTGGTATGCCTCATGGAAATATCTTCATCTTTACCTAGTTTTTTTTTACATAATCATTATTATCATCGTAAAATGATTGTATGATAAATTAGCGATGTTATAGTTGAGATAATGGGTAATATTTTTGCATTTAAAGCATTAAGAATGTATTAGTTGAAGTAAGCATGAAAAACTATATTAGAGAAATCTATAGCTAAATTATTAATATAAAAAAAATGATCACAAGTTTGACTATTTTAAAAATTAAATCTATTTTAATATATTTTACCATATTTGTAATTGGAAAATAATTTCTATTTTTATTTTGATTAATCACTTCTTACTATATATAAAACTAAAGTTTCTAATTTGGATGTTAACGTGAAATAAATGTTAACCTACTTTAACAAATTTGAAATCAGTGGCAGGTGCATAAAATGGTTATCATGTGAATTGAAAAAGGCATAGCCGTTGTTGACACTAGAAATAAGTAAATAAGGATTGAACTTACGATCGAGAGAGCTGGCAAAAACGCTGGCTGGTGCACATTTGCGTGGGAGTTACTGCTTAACCACTTGGCATCGAGAGGGAGAATGATGACCCATACATACCGTGGATGCCACTGAATGTGAGGGGACTACATAGAATCCTCGCCATCCTCTAAACGCTCAAGGCATTTCGAAGGGATCCATTGAAATTTCTGTAAATTGTAGGATGCAGAGCAGGATGACATGGAGTGGGAGAATGGTGGTTCATTTTGTCGAGGTGATCAAGCATGGGATGGGAGTTCCGGAGTTATGGGTGCAGAGCCTAATCAGGTGGTCCCCATCATAAATTACGGTATGTCGTCGATACTCTGCAAAATGAAGCGAATTGGCATAGTGCAGGAATCCTCAACCCTTGGACCAGTAGAAGGTGCATGCTAGGGAAATTTGACCCTCCAATATTCTAACCCTCATTTGAAGAACCAGCGAGAGAACACATGATGGAATTTCAAAAAAGGAGGTCGTCATGTTCCATTTCTGTAAACACCTTCAGTTCATTAATGGTGTATATAACGATTACCTCTATTCATTCTAAATATATATAACGATTACCTCTATTAATGAAAGTACGTGTTCTTATGTTCTTCAGTTTTGTTTACTGGTGATACCTTTCGCGTGTAGCAGAGCAGAATGTTGGTATAAAGCAAGACATAAACTGAGTGTAGCTACAGGGCAGAGCATCTTGGGTAGTGGGTTGATTTAGCATTGCACCTGGTTGATTTTTCTTTTTTCATTTCTGCTTTTTCTTTCTTTTGTGATGCTTTAGCAATGTCCATTGTCTTTTTGCTTGTAGTTTTTTCGTTGATTTTGGGTTTTATTTTTTGGGGATTTTGCTTTTGACTGTTTAGATAATGGTAATTTTTGTTTTTAACTGTTTTTTTTTGGGTCTTTGTTTTTAACTGTTTAGATTTGCTTCTCCATGCAAGATGAGACGATATGTTGGCTTGCTTGATGTACTTCCCATATGTTGTGCAGTGGTTAAAAGAGGTATGTGCTATTTTTTGGAGTTTTTATTGATTTTTTGGGTGCGTGTTAAAAGAGGTATGCACTATTTCTTTATCGTGGAGTTGCAAGAAGATGAGGACCGAAATCGGGACTACCGCCGAAGAAAGGAAAAAAAGAGGACGCCGGAACCAACGAATTTCAAATCGGAACTACCGCCAGAATCGTGTTGTTGGGGAGGAAGGATTGTTCAACTTGCCGAACCAACGAATTTCCAGATCTGAAGCAAATTCCCTTTCCTGCATCACGTAGTTCAACATTTTCTAAGCATGGGGTGCTGATAGCATCGACCGTGGTGGTTCTGTCCGTTGGTTTGTACAACAATTATAAATCAAGGTCACGCCATCCCATTTAAAGCCTTCGTTATTGTTACATTATTGAGTTTCTTTTGTTTGTTTTAAATATTGCGAAGGAGCTCCAAAGGAGACGTTCGACTATGTCATTAACATTTAACTTTGGAAGGTAAATATTGCAGGTTACTTTATATCTAGGTATGTTTTATACATGCCTCTACTTTAGTTGCTAAAAATTTATGTTGTATTTTGTAAGACAAAAATATTACAATAAATAAATGAAATAAATAGTTAATAAATAGAGTAAAACTATTTATTGATTATTTTTAATATAATTATTTTTTTTTTCTCTCATAATTAATTTATTTGTTTGTTCAATGTAATGTGATTTAATTTAGTTTTAAATAATATT
>APFE030747191.1:8477-25032 GCA_000404065.3 Pinus taeda
CTCCTCACCCACAGGGGTACCACATAAGTTTCAGGTGGGCGACAAAGTTTGGTTACATCTACAGAAAGAATGTCTTACAAGAGCCCATTAGAAGCTCCGACCACTCCGACATGGTCCTTACACCAGTAAAAAGGCTATGGGAAACAATGCTTTGAAGCACAACATTCCTCCATTCCTTCGCTTGCACCAAGTGTTCAATGTAGACCATCATCGACCATGCTTCCCACCATTTCTGGACACATCAAAGATTGCAGAACAGCTCACTAGCAACTCAGCTCAGCAGAAGCTTCCTCATCTTAGGGAGGAACTCAACGCAATGGGGACCATTGCTTCCTAAGGGGGGAGGAATGATCCAGGTGGATGTTGGTGGCCACCCACCTATCCCATTTTTGACCCCCGCAACTGTCTCTTTCAGTTTTTCAGTTTCCGTAATTGTAGCACAATTTACTATTTTTAGCAGTTTTTTCGGGTCCTGAACTTCCGGAGCCATTTTGAGGCCCTAAACGACATTTTTTGGGAAATATGGGGGCAATATGGGTCCATGGACTGATGATGCCCTTCCCAAAGTGGTAGTTCTCGGATAGATCTTTCTAACGAGCTATCATACGTGTCAGATGGAGATCGTATGCCAAAGTTACGACCCCGGGAAATTGATGTACCAATTTACCCAAAATGGGGCCAACAATTTGGCGTTTCATCTTCTAGGGGTAGGTTTTGGAATGTGAATGGTTTTCCATTGTTTCTCAACAATAAATAGGCCTTCGAGCCTAATTTTAACACAGTTCGGAACAGTTCAGAGGCATGTAGCCGCACATCTCTTCTCAGAGATAAGCTACCATCGCCCTAGCCGGTTTATTTCCAATTCTGGTTGTAAGCATATTTCAGTATTTTCCATTAATGAAATGAAGCATTATTTCCGCTGCATCTTTGTGTATATGGTTATCTCTGTATTTTATTGCGTTCCTATTTAAATCCGGATCAATTAATTAAAATTCTAATGCAAACTTCATATGGAATTACAAATGCTCACATAGAATTCCCATTATCACATGCAAATTTCATTGATTCACCCACTTCTTAGCATGATAGATGGCTACACAGATGTAAAACAGCAAGGGAATTCTACAACAAATCCATATGAAATTTACTCATTTAATAATCGATTTCATGCTAGATCATGCCTACATTCAAATCCATGAGGATTAATATTTTATTTTTTGCATAGAATTCAAAGAGTCACTAATTTTTCTAATAGAATTTGTCCAAAAAACTGACTGCATGGAATGGGATTGATTCAAAGCCCATCCACAGATATCTAGCATGGGTATTGACCCAAGCCAAACTAGTAAGCCAAAAGGACTAAGATAGACCTGCAAGGATAATGTTTTTTCAATATTATACAAATGAATTATTATATTCTATGTCTTAAAAGTTAATAGTTTCCCATTATCATTGTTAAATATTTTTTTGTGAAATTCCATTTTGCCTCAAAATTCAACTTTTGATTATGTTCTTTCAATGTTGACTCAACAATTCTTTTGCAAAGTACAATTCTATTTTCTATGAACAAGTGAATTTATATGAAGGACATCTCAACTCTTGGAAACTGTGGATGCAGGTTTGCAGATTGATTTGGAATTTTACTTGTGGAATATTCAGTGAGATGTCAAAAGATTATCGTGGGAAGAAACCATCAAGGAAAATGAATGTATTATCATACTTTCAAAAGGCTCCATCCAAAAAATACACATTCTCTTCATGATTCAAGCTCCTTTGAACAATCTGTTACTGAGAGAGAGTTTAACTCTTGTGGAAATGCATTTGATATCCATACGATGTATGAAATAATAGGTTCCTCAAGTGATCAGGGTGAGATAAATGTAGTTTCAACAGAAATTGGTGATGAAAATGTTAAAGATTTTTCCTTGGAAGGTGACACAATCCATTCGCAGAAAAGGAAAAAAGGCCAGTGGACCATAGGGAGATGATTCTAAGAAAATTGGGTCTCAAGTTTTCCATTTATTGAAGAAATACCTCCTACAAATGAGAACGAGGTTTTCAGTCAAGTTAGATGTAATGTGTGTAGTTGGAAAACTCAAAAGGTAGTGAAATTTCAGATGAAGCTAGATACAATACAAAATCATGCAGGAAAGGTGTATAAAAAGAAAATTGTAAATGGTAAAGATAAATCTATTGTTAGATAGAAATATTCTTAGGAATGTCAACATATTGAATATGTATAAGAATACAAAAAATATTTAATAAGAGGAAACTTGAGGCAAGTGGAGGAACCATCATATCTCTATTTGAAAAGACGATGAAAGAAGCTTGTTATCCAAGATGATACAATTGAGCACTGTATTTCACGTCTTCTATAAAGGTCGTCCTATGATAGATTATCCAGATCACATGAAATTTCTATCTTTTCTTCAAGTGCCAAACTTTCCATCTTCTCATTAGTCTGTAACCAGTGGTTGGGAATCGGAAATATATTTAGCTCAAATAGAAAAGGATGATTTGAAAGAGAAGATTGCAAATTCTAGGTTTTTGGCATTGTCCTTGAAGGTTACGACTATAGATAATACTTCACGGATTTGCATGAGCATTTATATGGTTAATGACCATATTAGGAATTCATATCTACTTGGGATTAAAAAGATGAGAGAGACTTCTACAACACAAGATATTTATGAACTTGTTCTTAATGGTTTCATGGAAAGTGGTATGGATCATTTAATGATTGCAAAAAAGTTGGTATGTGTTGGAGCATATGGAGCATCGGTAATATAAGGAAAAAGGAATGGCCTTTGTGTTAAGCTACAACTATAAACTTCACCATATATGCTTAATATTCATTGTATGGCTCATACGATGAATCTTGCATTTAAAATAGTAAGCAAGTTTCCATCAGTTTCAAAAGTTGAAGATCTTGTACGTGAGACTCATGCATACTTTTCTCATAATCCTAAACGATATTTAGAGTTACAACAATTTGCAGATGGTGTTACGGATGGAAAAAAACTACTGAAAGATGTTGATACAAGATGGATCTCATTAAATGGACCACCTCAAAGACTATTTAGTGAGTTCAAATATTTGGTAGGGTTGATGTACGAAAATAACTACAATGTAGAGAAAGCTCAAGATCTTCTTTCTCGACTAACTAATGTAGAGACATTATTGACATTGGCTAGAATTATTCCTATGCTACATGAAATGAATTTCCTCGTGAAAATCTCTCAAAATCGTACAATGTATATTGTGGAATACACAAATATGAGAAAGTCAGCATGTATTGCATTGGATAATTTGTATATGATGCCAGACTCTTTTACTAGTCCAGAGTTTAAAAGTTGGACTAAGATCATTAATATAGAAAATATTGAAAAAAAATTGTGTTAGGCCCCTATACTACTAGTGTAACCCCTTATTGTTATTAGTACAACCCCTTATTATGTTGTTGAACCCATGTAGCCCCCATATTGTTATTATTGTGCCCCATAGAAGCCCACTAGTGTTATTATTGTGCCCTTACATTATTATTGTTATGTCGGCTTTGATTATATTTTGAACCCCTAGACTCATATATACAGAAAGAAGGCCTTGTCATTTGTATCATCCAAGAATTGTTCATTTGTGTAATGTAAAGGAGGCTTCCCCCTCAAAAAGGCTTATTTCTAAGACGTTCATCTATCTTTTCTATCTTTTTGTGAGCTGGTTTCATAACATTTGGTATCAGAGCTTTGGATTCTAGGGTTTCGCTGCTCCGAACAGGTCATCGTGGAATTTTCGCTATAACTTTTATTCTGTGATGTTTCAGATGCTAAAAACAAAACCCATTTGGTTTGAAATCGTTCTGAACCTTCGGTCCGAATTTCAGAGCTTTTCATACTATATTTGCAAATATATGATTTGAGGAAGTTGGCCTTTTTGCAGACTCCCGAATTACATTCCAAACAGGTGACCTTGGGAAAATCGTCATAACTTTTGTTTTGAGCATTAGATTGAAATTTTGTAAGAATTTACAAAAAGAGGACGAAATTTAGTTTCCCGTATATATTTTTTAGACTCGAAGGTCAAAACAATGACATGTGACATCTCATACAAGTTCGCTCTTCTGAAAAGGTATATAATCAGGTCATCTTGGGAGATTGTGCATAACTCTTTCTTGGAGAATCTAATTTCGATCAGACCAGTGGCATTGGAAAGAGGACACAGTGGGCTATTGCAGGTCATGATTTCAGAACTAGAAGATCTGAAATTACAGAGTTACATTCATTTCAAGAACAAGCTCCTAAAATCAAGAAAAGGTGATATGAGGAAGTTTGATGGCAAGGATCCGGTAAATTGGATACTACAATGGAGCAATATTTTGATCTACATGGTGTACCACTGTTACAAAAAGTATGTATTACATCTTCATTTTTAGAGCCAAATCAATTTTTATGGTATAAAGGGCTTTGTTCTTGTAGACAACTTGTTACATGGTCAATTTTCACAGAAGAAATGATAACACATTATGAGGATACAAAGAGCAACACCTTCTTTAGAGAAACACCACAACAATTGGAAATAGTAAAAGGGCTTTGTTACATAGTGGAAAGTAAAATTATGGCAACAAGGAAGTCTACCCCTCACAACTATGATAATGGAAGTGTTGTTTCTCTTAGCTGTCCATAACCTACAAGGGTTACACCACAACAATTGGAAGAGAAAAGAAAAAAAGGGCCTTGTTACAATTGTGATAGAAAATTCACTAAAGGTCATAAGTATGCTAAGAAGAAATTATTTTACATAGAGTATGAAGAGGAGGAAGAAAAGGATCAAGAAACATCAAAAGAAGAGGATATGCGCCATGACCCAACCCCAGAGAAAGAAGAAATGAATCCGACCATATCTTGTAAAGCATTGGCAAGAATTACCACTCCTCAAACTCTCAATATAGAAGGACATATCAAGAAGAAAAATGTTCAAGAAGTAAAAGATCACATAGAGAAATAAGAAATGAATCCAACCATATCTTGTAATGCATTGGCCAGAATTACCACTCCTCAAACTATCAAGATAGAAGGATATATCAAGAAGAAAAATGTTCAAGAAGTGAAAGATCACATCGAGCATCAAGAAATGAATCTGACCATATCTTGTAAAGCATCGGAAGAAATTACCACTCCCCAAACTCTCAAGATAGAAGGACATATCAAGAAGAATAAGGTTCAAACAATGAAATATTAGGAAGAAAAGTATCAAGAAACATCAAAAGAAAAGGATACTCACTAGGAACCAACCCTAGAGAAAGAAGAAATGAATCCGACCATATCTTATAATGCATTCGTCAGAATTACCACTCCTCAAACTATAAAGATAGAAGGACATATCAAGAAGAAAAAGGTAATAGTGTTGATTGATTCGGGTAGTACCCATAATTTTATTAATTTTAATATAGCCAAGGACTTGAATTGCTTCCTAGATCTAGCACCAGAGTGTCAAGTGACGGTTGTAAGTGGAGGAACCATAAATTGCTCTGGAAAGTGCCATAATATCAAGCTATCCATGGCAGAATATGTATTGAATATCCCAATGTTTTCCATTCCAATGGGTGGTGCTGATGTTGTACTAAGAGTCCAATGGTTACAACCCTTGGGTACAGTAGCTTTTAATTTTCAAGAACTTTTTATGAAATTTTCTTCGAAAGGAAAGGAAGTTGAGTTAAGGGGTATCACAGGGAAACCAAGAAAGATAATCAACTCTGACGGAATGACAAAGATTCTAAGGAAAGAACAACAAGGTGTAATTGTACAATTATGTTCGCTAACTGTTCACACATCGAAATCATGTATTTCTCCAGATCTCCAAAAAGTATTGGACAATCATTCCAGGGTATTTGAGACTCCCAAAGGTCTCCCACATATTCGTGATCATGATCATGCTATTCATTTTATTCCAAGATGTGTTCCTCCAAACATTAATCCTTATAGATATCCATATGCTCAAAGGAATGAAATTGAACATATGGTTGCAAAAATGGTATAGGTTGGTACAATTATCCAACCAAATTTGATAAAAAAAGGAAGGTATGAATGGAAGAATGGCGAAGCAGGGTGGGAACTCATTCAAAAGTTGCCGAATATCCCAGTTCCAACAATATTGCCAGAACTTGACAATGAAGGAAAAATTATATTGGAAGCTGAAGCATTTACAGAACTAAGAAGTCGATAGCTACGAAATCAATCAATTTCAAAGCATCTCATCAAGTGGAATAACTTAGCTGTTGAAGGTTTCACATGGAAGGACAAGAAATTTATACAGAAGCATCAATAACTACTCAAGTGTTGAGGACAACACTTTTTGAAGGAGAGGGGCATGTTAGGCCCCTATACTACTAGTGTAACCCCTTATTGTTATTAGTACAACCCCTTATTATATTCTTGTATCCATGTAGTCCCCATATTGTTATTATTGTGCCCCATAGAAGCCCACTAGTGTTATTATGGTGCCCTTACATTATTATTGTTATGTCGGCTCTGATTATATTATGAACCCTTAGAATCCTATATATAGAAAGGAGGTCTTGTCATTTGTATCATCCAAGAATTGTTCATTTGTGTAATGTAAAGGAGGTTGCCCCCTCGAAGAGGCTTATTTCTAAGGCATTCATCTATCTTTTCTATCTTTTTGTGAGCTGGTTTCATAACAAATTGACATTTGATGAAAAAGGGATACTATGTATCGTAGTGCGTGGATATATGGTTCCCTTTCCTTATATTAGTAAGACGATATGAATCACCAAAGATTGCCTCGTGTCAAGAGACCAATTTGATAATATTATGATTTCAATGAGACAAAATTTGATAGAAAATTGCAAGATCATTATCATTAGAGATAAGAGAACGTTTTCCTCGAGATGAAAGAGGCCATGTGTGTGGCATAACCTCAATATTGGAACAATTGTCAATGTCCAAGAACTTTAAAAGCCAATTTTAAAAAAAGATTAAAATGTTTAGTAGACCATTTTTGCAAGAAAGTCTGGATACATGGAGAATAAATTGAAGGTATTTTAGATTCATCAAAATTGTATCAACAAGGTGGACGCTTTGCTGAAACAATGTGGAAGCAATATTCTTTTTTGGAGAATCCTAGTGCAAATGGTGCTATAACAAGATTATGGACTAATTTAAGTGCTAGCCAATACCTGCAAGAAAACATATCAGAATATTTCAAATTAGCATATTTGTGTCAAACCATGATTTTGGGATCAATGGAGGATGAGAGAATGTTTAGTGCATTATCATTCTTGAAGTCGAAGTTGAGGAACACGCTTGATAAACATGTGGATACATGTTCAAGATTATATGTAACAAAGTATGACATTGACAATTTTCCATATGAAAGAGCGCTAACGCTTTGGCGATTAGATTGTGATAGAAGGGGAGAAAAAAATATAAAAAAAAATTCTCTAATGAACTTGATATCGAACATAATGTTTTGGAGGCTCATAATGATAGTTCATTTAGAGAAGATCATGTTCACAATTTAGAAAATGAGGACGAAGATGAGAATTGGGAAATTGAAATACCTTAGGACCCTTATTTTGGTATACATGTTCCATTAATCATGAAAGATTACTATATGTCAAATTCAGGTAAAAATAGGTTCTATAATTGTATTTTTCGTTGTAACATTACAACGACATTACTTTGATGCTTGTGATTTTAAGATTGATGTTTCATATTTAATCATTACATTGTTGTTTTTTATCTATGACAGGAAATAAAGCTGGTTTTGATGAGGTTGGGACCTATTTCTTTTCACATAGATAGTGTCTAACTATTATTAAATGATAAATAACTAGTTTAACAAGACCAACGCAAAGCATCAATGGGCTCATTCAAGTACACGAAACTACCTTGATGTCTAACTCTGATATCTTGGAAATCTTTAATGGTTTATATGTTACTTGTGTTTGGGGCATTTTATTGAGTTTTGAGTTTTGTTTTGGTCAAATATCATGTTATTCCCTTAAATTATTTTAGTTCTTAGTTCATGCTTAGATTCATAGATCTAGTTTTATAATTATTATTATTGTTTTCTTTATATATTTTGTGGTTTGAAGAAAGTTGTTTTTATTTCCTTTCACTTTGTGGCATGACTTTGTAGACTACTATGCTTATTTTATATTTCCTTGGAAAATAATTAATGATATTTGGAAAGGGAAATGAGCCATGGGTAGCTAAGCAGAGAGAAAATTGGTTTATGTACTAGGTTTCTGCACATTCACTATAGGAGACCTATTGACATGAGACCGACATTCTTTTGTATAGTCTTGTCAGTCATTTGACAACCATGCTTTCAAGTATTTCAGGTACTAAGTTGTTCGGGTCCCCACATTTCCTTAGGACCATTAAGGGATGAGATAACATGAGTCAATCTGACTCATGTTCCGATTTTACTTTTTACCTATTGATGTAAGTGTTTTGTTGCCACTTATCACCAACAAAATTCTACCATAACATAACCCAACTTGAATAAAACACTTCTCATCTTCCTTTTACATAAATGCTCTATGGATCTCCCTACTATACTTTCCCGAGACCAATGTTCCTTCTTGTTAGGTCTCTCCACCATACCACTAATCGCATAATAGACACACACTAGTAACGACCACATTCTATAAATCTCTCTAGTCTCAGTTATTGGTGTCCCTATCACACTCGACCAATACAATCTTACAGATCTATTTTTTATCATATCTTTATTTTTTGTTATTTTATGTATTTAAATTTAGCACCATACTAGAGTAACGAGTTAGTATCCTTTTGATTGGAAATGAAGTCGGATTTGATGAAGCTGGGACCTATTTCTTTTCACATAGATAGTGTCCTAGTATTAAATGATAAATAATTAATTCGAGAAGTCTAACATTAAGAAACAATGGTCTTATTCAAGTACATGAAATTGCGTTGATCTCTAGCTTTGATATCTTGGAAAACTTTAGTGGTTTGTTTGTTGATTGTTTAGAGGATTTTGTCAAGTTTGAAATTTTTGGTTTGTTTTGGTCATATTTTTTTAGTCCCTTGAATCATTTCATGCATAGATCGATAGATCTAGTTTTATTTTTATAATTATTGTTGTTTTCTTTATATATTTGATGGTTTGAGGAAATATATTTGATTTCCTTTCAATTTGTGGCATGATTTTAGCGTCTTCACCTTTTAGAATATATTAAAATATTATTCTTATTTTATATTTTCTTGGAAAATAATTACTGATGTTTGGAAAGGGAAATAAGCCCTGGGTAGCTAAGAGAAGAGAAAAATGGTTTATGTACTAGGTTCCTATGCATTCATCATAGGAGACCTATTGGCATGAGACCGACATTCCTTTTATGCAATTACACTGTTGATGCCAAGGCGGAGCTGAGTTCGTTGACCTGGGAAGAATAGTGACAATTGATAATAATGTTAAGGAGATTAGAATGTTGGTTTCAAAAGCAGGATTGTGAAAATTGCTTAAACTAGTTATTATTTTGGTCATATTTACTACCAAATTTGTGTCTTGATGATTTTTTACATTTGTAATGACCTTGTGCAGAGTTGGTTTAAAGAGCCCGATGTTAGGGCGAGAAGAATCTCTGCAAACCACAAGGACTACATTGACTCGGATGACCAATGCTTGGAGGGCACTCGATGTTCTTGGTGTTGCTGAGTTTATTTGATCAAAGCGTCAATGGATACAATGGTATGGCCACAACATCACTTAATTTGATCCTCTTTACTAATCTCCTAACATCATTTCAATACATCAAATTGTTTTGTTTTCATGGAATTCAGAGATACATCAATAATGTTATTTTGTCTTGGAAATACTAAATTATTTTGTTCTAAGATCACCTAGTTTGAGTTGTTCATTGCAGCCACCACTTGATCCTTTAACAAGCATTTGAAATTCAAAGCGTAATAAAGCTCTTTTAGTTGCTTTCCAAAAGAAGATTGCTACAAGCCAATGAATATTACTGTGATTAAAATAAATGTTTCACTTGGTACCATAGGCCTTGTAATAGGGTTGTACTCCATTTTAGTCTATGGCAATAGACTAATTTCTAACTGCTCCATGTACAATGACATATGATATAATATATTACCCACATAACTGTAACTTCTAATCTTCTAATAGATCATGTAATGAAGAAATATTTATCTTTGAAAAGCTATGGACCCACATTGTACAACTTGATAATTAACATGAATTTTGAATCTATGACTTTGCACATATATTTTTGCTTGGGTTTCAACTTAGAAGATATTATGATCTTGTTGTGGATCCTTGTATTGGTTTCCAAATGCCCTTTTTGTTTTGAAGATCTACCTTGATTTTACAATTATAAATTACAATGGTTGCAAGAGAACTTATCCATACAACATGCAACAAAAATTAAAATTGTTCAACTTCTTTTGGTTATATTTGAAAAATCTAGTTTTTCTCATCCTGATAGGTAAATGTTTGTAGATATGCCATTTTTGTTTTGAAGATCTACCTTGATTTTACAATTATAAATTACAATGGTTGCAAGAGCACTTATCCATACAACATATGCAACAAAAGTTAAATTTGTTCAAATTCTTTTGGTTATATTTGAAAAATCTAGTTTTTTTTTATCCTGATAGGTAAATGTTTGTAGATGAAGATTCCATCTTAGCAACTCTGTCACAAGGAAATTATGTATATTTTTTTGTTGCTCAGTACAAAATCAAGCAACTTTTTTTTTTAAACACAACATTGGTTGCATTTAGGAGCAAAGAGCTGTCTTCATGTCTTCTTCGCGCAAGAAAGTTGTATGGTCCAAAGATCCTGCCATATCACTGTTGACAGCTAGCTTGTGGTACAAGGCTATCTTTGATGATGAAGCAATAGTAGTAGCTTGGTTGTGGGGAAGATTTGTAAATTTAAATCTTCAATGAAATCCATGAATTTTATGTGGTTGGCCCTAACGAATAATGTTTTGATGTGTGAGGTTCTACAAAGTAGGGCAAGGTAGGGTCCTGGAATTTACACTCTATGCAAATGTGAAGGGGAAACAATAGACCACGTGATGGTGTTCATTTGTATTTTTTCTCAAGAGGTATGGGGTGTTATTCTCCCCTTATTTGAGGATAGGGTACTTGCCAGGAGGCTTCCTTGTTGGATTGTTTAATGATAGAGCACTCAAATAACATAGATCATTGCCCCTGATTGCCTCTAGGGCCATTTGGACAGGAAAGAAGGAATAACAATTTTGTAGACAAGGATATCCCTCCTTTTCAGGTACATCATCAAATAAAATACCTATATGAAGGCGTGAAAATGACTCCAAAGGTTAAATTTCCAAGGTGGGTTGCAATCTGGAGGTCGATAAAACTTATCCATGGCCTTTCTTTGTTGGTGTAGGTGATATTATTGTTCTATATATTATCTGTGAATATGTGTGATATTCTTGTTCTATATATTATCTGCGATTCAAACCCAATTCAGTTGCTCCTACATGTGTGATATTCTTGTTCTGTATATTATCTACGATTCGAACCCAAGTCAACAACGTGTAGGAGGAAAATTCGAACTGGTGTTGCTTTTGGTGTCTTCATGTTTGCCTCTGCCAAAGAATTATCTGCAACACATCAAGTTCTGGATTCACATGTCTCTTGATATTTTATTATTTTTCACATTTTGAAGTGCGCATAGAGGATAGCTCTTATTTCAAGTGAAAACGTATTCATTGCAGGTCATAATAGGTGGTGGAGCAGTAGGGATGGGCTTGTTGGGTCAATATAATTTGAACCCAACTGCAAATTTGATGCCCAAAACTTCACAACTAGTTTTGGGGGTTCCCTGGAAACAGAAAAGTAGAAAATTAGGAGGTTCGAGGCTGTGCCCATCATATAAACCTTTTTTTATCACAACAAGCTTGACAATGGGAAATCCTTTGGCATTCATGATAGCGCAACCCTGTAACTTCCCAAGTGTGCATGTTGTTCACAATTCATGCTATGATTTATTTATTTATGTATTGTTTTTGGTTGAAATTGTTGCATGTATAGATAGCCTGTGTGGCATCCTTGATCATTCTGCCATTTGAAGACCAAGAGAAGAAAGCACAGATCATAGTTGAATATAGTTTAACTTGGAGGTGCTTAGAAGATTCATTTGTGAATTGAGTTGCTACAAATAAGATTCTTATCTTCATTTGATGAACTATGTCAAATACCTTGGTTTTATTTATAGTTTTATTGAGTTAATGGTTAGTGAATGGCTTGAAAAATACTTTGTTCTTGATCTGGATTCCCCTGGGATGCCAGCAAATAGAAATTATAGACCTCAATAATACAATTAATGCTCTTGTCAAATTGTGCCTCAATTACCGAGGGTACTAAATTTATTGTGATTTCTTTATCTAGTTTGTAAATTACTAGGTGCAGAGGGAAAGCAGAGCTTTGTAGATCCTCCTCTGGGTGAGCTCTAACTTGAATTGAATGAGATAATTGAGAAAGAAAAGCAGTCACAATTCAATGGCTTGGAACTTATTTCTTATGAAAAATTTACATCCTGGGTGGTTATGGAAATTGTTGGTTCATGTCTAACAAACAAGTATTAAGAAGGACTCCCTAGTAAAAGGTAAGTGCCTAAACATATAACTTGGAATATGAAGAATGGAACCATCATGATTGTGATTGTGTCTAAGCTGCTTGGTAGTTTCTTCTTGCCACTTGGTATTTTTTCTTGTTAAACTGAGTTTCTCTTAGCTTTTGCACATGTACTTTTTAGTTTGAATGTTTGACATGTGTGTAATGGTTTTTGGGTTCAACGTTATAGTGTAGAGACCTGTAGTTGTTGCATGAGTATTTTCTATTACAATGAAAAGTAGCCAGTAGTTCGGTTCCGGCATCATACCAGACGGGCAACTGAAAATGGTTCAAGAAAATATTGGCTAAGTCGGCGAATGATGTAAAGTTGCCCCCAGGCAACTCTATATACCACTTAGCCGCGTTACCAGTCAAGGTGCATTGAAATAATCTCAACCTAACCGAGTCATCGATCAGGGAGTTCGATGAGTGCCATAAGTGGAACGTGGTTACGTGGTCGCCCGGATCCTCACCACTTTTCCCTTTGAATTTTGGAATATCCGAAGGGAGTTTAGTTGGGACCGGAGGCCAGGCCGAATTATACTTCATTGGGTCGTTAGTTAACTTAGTGAGGTCTGGCAAGTTTAACGTTGCCAGAAACGGAAGTCTAGGCAGAGCTTGGGGATTCCACCCTAACTAGGCGGCACTCCCGAAGCTCTGAAAAGATTGGCCTGGATTTTGGAAGGCACTAGGCTGCCCGAAGTAACCAGTAGAACCTATTGAGCCAAAAGGCAGGTCTTGTGACCCAGCAAAACTCGGAGTTTGACCAACTCCGGCCATATATCCACCATACCCAACAAAGTTTCCTCCTAAAGGATTGTAAGGAGTTGACAACCCCTGATATGGATTCCAAGCCGAAGCTAGGGGAGGAATACTTTAGAACGAATTAACCGTGGTATATGGCCTATTCCCATATTGGTCGAAGAATGGATTCCTAGTTCCGACACTACTAAGCCCAGGGTTATTCCAACCTTGGAAAGGATTGCTACTTTGTCCTACCGAAGAAAAAGGCATAGATCCTATCGTAGGGTTGGAATGTGGTATATGACCACTTTTGAATGGAAAACCTTGGAACGAATCCGACCCACTCATCATGGACGTGGCGGCCCCGAACGGAGCTGAAGGAATGCCCTGTGAATGGGCGCCAAATGGGAAGTACCCAGAACTGAAAGCATTTGTTTGGGAATTTCCACTCGTGGACGGAATGGAGGTAGACCCAAAAAAAGACGTGCCAGCAAAAGATCCGAATAAAGAGACGGAGGGGATGGAAATAGTTCCACCCCCTTGTACAGATATAGGAGTCTGTACAGTCGTAGCACTAGTAGAAGCCATGCTTCCCATAGTGGTCATCGAAGGTAAGCGCATAGCGTAACCTGGACTTGACGGCCTTTGTGACGGAGTCCAAACGTATTGCAATACGTGTGGATGACTTGATGGTAGGGGAGAATTCGGAGCCGCTAACGACTCTGAAAGTTCTTCTAACTCAATACTATCCTCCGCTTGTAAGCGAACTTGAGAAGGAACTGGTGTGTTCCTTTCTTGTTCTACGGAACTACCAGGCCTTGCTTCAATACTATTGCCCCTGAGGGGAGGATCATTCCCTGATGCGTCAATTGCAGTGGGACGAAACCCACTGGTATTATTACCTCTGCACCTTCTCGGAAAAGGTTCTAAACTTGGGGGCGAGAGACCACGAAGTCTTCGAGACCGTCTAGGAGATCGGTCAACCACTTTGAATTCTTTGTTTAAAATCTAACTAAAGACTCAAAAAATTTAAAGCTAGGCCGACTAAGAGCATAGAGCACCCACTAAAAAGTCCCTAAAGATACAGCCAATCAAAACAACTTCCAATTATTTCCGCTACGGGTGATTAGGATTGGACACCAAAATACGAGAAAGTGGAAAATAAAGGGCCTTCCGAAGATAGTCTGGGATGATGAGGGCCCAGGCCTATCAGCGAAGGTATCAAAGGAAGTTATGTTGACCTCCTAACAACAGTCTGTGCCAGTGCAAGCCCCCAAGCTTTACAAGGGTGCCCTCCAGTAGTGTTGTTGAGAGTGATACAACGTCAACCTCAGGTGCCACAGGATTTCCCTCCACAGCCACCTATGTAGTTTCCTAGGAGTGGCAACTAAGGACACCAACTCGTCACAGAAGCCAGGTGGAACAGTTGTGAGGTAAGTCCGGACAAGTAGGAGAGGGGGTATCTCTCTTCCCTGTCTTCACAGACCCTCGTGCTTAACTCCCAGATCCGGAGCTTTCCTGGTCTTCCTAACGCTATTGGATTTTCTCTCTTTAATCAAACTCCCATGTTTCGACATTTAATATGGCCTTGGAGAGTTAACTCTCCACTTGCCTATTCCAAGGCCCTAAAATCTTAAAACTTGTTTGTGTATTTAACTTAAAAGAAAAAGTTCTAGTTGATTTTAATTAGCGCTTGATTTTAAGGGCTGTTCTTTAAGTCAAAGGATGATGGAAGTGAAACTAGTGGTGTTTTTTCGCAAAAGAAATTAATAAAACTTAACTATATGCGTATGCACTTTGTCATTGTTTTTCGATGAAAAGTAATCTCTACAGGGTTCAGAAGGAAACTTCTAATGAAACAAACTTTTCTTTTCTTTTCTTTTCATTCACACTTCACCCTCAAAAGCTAACAAAACTATTTTATGCCTAAAGAGATGCAAATCTATCCTAATGCAACACTAAATGCTTGATGCAAGATTGAAAACTACTCTAACAAGAAATGAAAGTTGTTTAGATTATCAAATTTTCTTTTGCCACTTACAATATTTGGATGGAATATGAGATACTAAAATTCATTTCGTCTAAATACTAAAAGCAAAACTCAAGATAACATAAAGCACTTTCATTCACCAAAAGGAAACTAAATGAAAAGCAAGTTCAAGAAAGCAAAACAAAAACTTTTCAAAAAGTTCACTTCAAAGTAGCAACAAAAAAGTCGTTTTGAAAATGCTCTCAACAAAAAATGACACTTTGCAATTGAAACAACAAGCAAGAAACACTTTTTGCAAGTTGACACCCTACAAAGAATGAAAACTCAACAAAAAACAAATGTGTTTAAAAAAGGCTTTTTAAGAATCGAAGGCAGCAAGGAAAGCTTTGGTAACAAAGACCAAAAAAGATCAAAAAGACAATTTCAAGAAAGTATTGAATGACAAATTTGATGAAACAAAGAAGTAGATGGTCATAACAATCGATTTCGTTAAGCAAACAAAAAGTCACCAAAAAGAAAATTTGAACACAAAGATTGATAATAAACGTTCTGCTCTGATAACTTAGAGCAGCCAAGATTCCAATCAAGAAATCTTGCGTGTTTTTAGCAAAAAGATGATGACGCTTGCAAACACAAAACAAGACCAAAACTCCTTATAATTAGAGAGAAATCGGAGTAAGGATGCTTGTTGTAACACAGAGAACTGATACTGACAAAAATGACTGTTCCAAACTGACTGAAAGCACCAGACAAACTTTAGAGACACAAAAAATTTATAAATCCTGAAAGTTGCCAGATATACGCGACTGTACTTAGTGCAGACTGCGTGCATACGCGACTGTTTCTGAGGAAACCTGCGTATACGCGGGTTTACTTCAGACAACAAGCGTATATACGCTTCTGTAACTAAATGAAACAGCGTATATATAATATTTCAGGAAAAATAAAAAAACAAACTCAAGAAACTGGTAAAACTCAGAAATCAAGAACAGATCAGACAGTAACAATAAACCAACAAGCAACTGAGCCCTAATAGGCTTGACAAACACCCAAACTAGGAACAACAAGAGTGTTGTCCCCAGCGGAGTCGCCAATTCTGTTGAGGGATTTTATCCCCTAGGGCTTTTGGTTGGAACCCTAGCAGACTGAAAGTTGTCTAAACAAAGAA
>APFE030747210.1:0-17700 GCA_000404065.3 Pinus taeda
ACTACTGTGAAAATAAATCTAAAATTATTCTAGAATATTTTATCTAGATTTAATACCACTATTAATTATTTGATCATAAAATTAAATTTAGATGTTTATAACTCTACATAATTGTGTATAGTTTTAGTTCATTTAAAAAGCCAAAAATGCATAGCTACTGTGAAATTTCCAGCGCATGAAATTTCACTTAGTACGTCAGAAATCTTTGCCCCAAGCTTAACCTTAATTTAGATTTCACAAATCTTAGTATTTTATATCCACCCAGTATGTCAACTGCTTTTAATGAATTTTCAGCTTCAGACTCTGACAATCAACTCGTTTCCAACCAGGACCGAATCTCTCATAACGTAAAGGAAGATTGTGGGAGGGATTAAGTTTGTGATTGCTAATATAACAAAAACGATCCGTCAGAATTACAGTTTTGATCTCGCAATTAGTATATTCTCTGCTCCTAAATGATATCTTAGTCCCGAGATGAACAGTAGAACAAATTTGATTGTGACCTTTATACAAAAAAAAAATTAAAATTCTGGAGGATATGTTTGATATGTTCCTTAAGTTTAGCTGTCAATGCTATATCATAAACAGATATAAGTACAAACAGAATCCGTGGATCCCGTTTGATTGTGAGCTTTAAACCTTATATAAATACCATTCTTCAGCATATGCCTCAATAAGATTATAAAGAATGTATGGATATTTAAGGTATATAGAAACAAAATTAATGAATTATTTAATTTTAAATTGTTAAAAATATTGTAGGTACTTTGAATATTGAGTCTAGGGTAGACTGATATGGAGTTTAGTTAAGTTACTTTGTAGTGTAAAAATTATTGCTTTAATTTTTGGTAAACATAAGTCCAACCATATTAAAAGCTTGTGTCAGCCAAATGATATTGTAATATAATTTTAACCTAAATCCATCCAACTCATTGCTATTCAATCTGCACATTAATAGCATTCAAACCTTGAAATAATTAATGAGCTAGCTTAAAAAAACATTAAAGGGTTAATGGAACAACCGTTAAACAATGCATTTCATATTTTATGTTTTAGTATCATTGTAATATTTAAAATAAAATTATAGTATATGGGATGAGGTGCAGGCATTAGCAATTCAAATTTAGATTTTAATCCATGTGGAGTCCTTATGTGTATATGGCAAAAGGTGTTTGTTTCCGGAAACTTCGTCGTTATATTAATTTTACTATTTTATTTATAACTTCAAGTCCTCGTATCTGTCCATGGCATCCCATTTAAGCGGTTGGGGCATCCTCCACTTGGTTGAATCTGTACTGAGTCTACTGCTTTTGACATGCCTGTTCCTTTCAAAGTGAGGTCGCTCCGGCATGCCATGGAATATTGAAGCTTATTTTTTTATGTGGGTTTTATTCACGCAAATTCTTATTAGGTCGATTGTAGATGAATATCCTTATAATCAGGAAAGGGGTTATTCAGATTTTTTATGGATATTCCCGAATCTACAATAGCCGTAAATTCAACATGAGTGAGACAAACTTTATTTATTTATTTTGGAACTATATTGGCAAACGAGGTGTTTTGGTGCTCATACACTCAAACAACAAGAGGCATAGTTTGGAACTTCTCACGTGACTGGACTTGCTAGAAAAATAGGTAAAATCCTCGTCGCTCATTTTTTGCTAGTTATTGAATAAACATCATACGTTTCATTTTTTTGCTAGTTAGTGAAGAAATATCATTCGTTTCAATTGATGAGTTTAGAGGCGGATACCCCTAAATTCGAGGTGAGACAAAGTTGTATTTTTTTTTACTATTTTATGTATTCTCTTATGGAGTTGTTTTTATTGTAATTTTTTATATTTTTTGGTGTCTGAGTTCAGTGGAAAAATTTGAGATGAAATCTTGATTTGTGTTATTTAAACTAGTTTTTTGATTGTATATATGGATTCAACACCATGGAAAACCCTTAGGGCGCTTGGATTGCACAGGATTACCCATGATGTTTGTGATTTCAATAAATTCCTTTCGGATTTTAGATAAATTTGACCAGAAAAACCCACCGTAAAATCTTCCACAAAGTCGCACTAGAAACAACTCCTTGTCTTATAACTATTTTAGTAAACTATGTAAAGGTATATGCACTTGTATATGTTGCTCTGGAGTATCATCAGTTGTATTAAATTGATCATGGTCAAATTATTAGGGGTATGAGAGGGAACAGAAAAAGCCATTTGGTGTGTTTATATACAATAACACGGGACAAAGAACATGGGGGCTGGGACTCAAGGATATCAAAATATTTCGCTGGGCACTACTTAATAAGATATTTTGAAAGGTTTTAACAGAGGAGGGTGTTTGGGAGGATACTATAAAATATAAATACATGAATAATATGTGGTTATCTCAATGGTTGAGGTGGATATGATAGGGCACCTAAGGGGTCACACATTTGGAATGGTTTTCTCTGGATTTTTAAAATTCTAAGCTGGGCTTTGCTATAGGAAATCATATACTCATTGGCATTGACCTTATTCTCGGTATGAGTAATTACTAATTACTTGAGGGAATTTTAAATACTCTATATGCTTCTGGTTTCTTTTTCCTATCACATGTCATTGTGGATACGTTGACAAGGATATCAAGTCTCAATTGGAAATCAACGGAGGATATTGGACTGTAGGATTAGTTGGTAGAAGTATGGGGGCGATATTCCCACAATCTCACGATGGATGATATTTCTCTACATAATAGGGAAGATAGACTATGTTGAAATGGTAACTTGAAGAATGAAAACTTGATTGTTGCTAATACATACTCCTTCTTAAACCATGATTTACAACCCGAGGTTCCTAGAAGCTAGTATGCTAACTTACGGTGCTAGAAAATTCCAACAAAGTTAATTCTATAGATATGACTAACATAGAAGAATCAAATCCTCATTGTTGACAACATAATCAAACGTGGGATGCATGATCGGAATTGTTGTTTAATATGCAGAGAGGCAGAGGAGGATGTCACACATCTATTTTTGCAATGCCTAACCGCAAATGCTATATGGTATGGAGTTACAAAGTCCCCTCGAATACTATATAATGAATCTTTTCCTTCCATAGCTGATTGTTTTTCAGGGTGGATACTTAGAATTTGAGCCTATAGAACTCTTCCCTAGTCCATGATATCGGGAATATGACGAGTTCGTCATGACGAGATCTTTGAAGGTTGTCCTCTCAAGATAGGTTAGGTTGTGTCCCAGATTTGTGCTCATTTTGGACAATACAACCAAAAGGTGAGTGATTCCAAGCCTGACAAGAACCTAGAGTGCCACAGCAATCTAGTATTCCATACTAGTTATTTTGATGGTGTTGCACAACATACTATATGTGGTTGTGGTGATGTTTTGTCATTGGATTCATCAAAACAGCTAAATTTTTATTGCAGTGGCGGAAGTGTGACCAATATTATTATACTATGTGGTGTAATTTACTTTGCTAAGAGGATGTAACTGGAACACATCAATATCCTAAGAGATGCAAAAGTTATGAAAAATTAGATGAATGGTAAGGCAAAAACGAGTACTTGAATTCTAAAAAATTGGATGGATTGTATTGAATGACAAAGAACGGAGAAAACAAAATGATGGAGTAGAGGATTACTCTTCTGAGTATTACAAATCACATAAATAATATTACATTGGAAACATAAGTAATAAATGACTGAAGTGAAACTGGACTTAGATGAAACTGAACTGAGACACTTGGATGGGGGCTTTCAGCTTGTGTCATGGGCGGCCTTTGGTTGGTTCGACTGTCATTGGTTCTGGGCTGGATTCCACTTCCTTGGGTAATAAATGGCTCGGTTACCACAAGAACTGGCAAGCAATAAGACAAGGGATGGACAGTGGGTGGCGACTTCGGGTTAGGGGGGGATTGCTGCCTTATCCAGTGGGGGGAGGAATATAAAGAAAGAAAGGATAATCAATCAAAAGGTCACTCCTTATTCCTGGTGATGAGGGGGCAGTTACCGTACAGATAGATGCCAACAGACCTTTCGAACTTCTACACAGACGGGCCGCCATCGTTTTCTGGACGAGATTCTTGGGTAGTGCACATCACATGATCACACGGATTTGCAGGCCATGATTTGACAACTAACAAGTGGTTGGAATCAGATTCCCCAATAGACATCTAATCTGTGGTTGGAATTATATTCCCCAACTCTCCCCTTTAATTACAACCACATAAAAATTCATTTAAGATACCTGCTAGTCTATGTCTCAGTTAGGCTTAGATTTGAAAAAAATGACTTCAACTACATTTATTTTTCTTCTTCTCTTCTTCAAGATCCTGTAGCCTCTAAATTGTTTCAACTTTTTCCCTTTATTGTATCCTTTAAACCGCAGTTTCTTCATTTGTTGGTGGAGGTCTTCCATTTTTCCAAGTTGTCTACGCATGTGCTGGACTTCTTAAAAAATGACTTGTATGTGGGCTGCTTCCATATATTATCTTATGTAGTGTTTTTTTCATCATCAATTTGCTGCAACATAAGATTATAATAAAATAATATTTCTTCCGTACTCCAACACTTGAAAATTTCATTGATTTTCTCATCATTGATGTTGTCCTCAACATTCATTTATGCAACTTCTATGCAGAGTTCATCAAGGCATGGTGTTGCAAGCCATGCTTCAAGGAAATTTAACTCTTTTTCATAATCATTATGTATACGTCCACACTGGAAAGCAATGTTAGAATTAAAAATATTTGCAAAACAACATTGGTTTTGTTCCTTCTGCTGTGTAATGAGAGCTTTCTCCCATTGTGCTTCCTTCTTTGCCTCTTCTTCTATCTTTGTTTATTTTTTTTGAGCTTCCTTCTTTGCCCCTGCTTCTATCTCTTGTTTTGTCTCTATCTCTTCCACCTGGTTTTTAGATTCGAGTGACATTTTCTCACCAAATAACATCATCTCAATATGGTGTTTTTGTTGCATCATCTGCAACCATTCATCTTTAGGCAATAATTTTTCATCAAATTTACATCAGGAATATTAATTGTTGGATTCAGAATAACATTTAATGCTCCAATTTCAGCTTCATTGTCCTCAACAAGCTCTATTGTTTGATTCACCAAACTTTCATTAGCATGCTCTGTTGCTAGATTCAACAAATTTTAATTAGCAAGCCTTGTTGCTGGATTCATCAAATTTTCATGAGCAAGCTTTGTTTCTAGATTCATAAAATTTTTATCAGCAAGCACTATAACTGGATTCATTTGCTTTTCATCAACAACCTCTGCTGCTGGAATCACCAAGTTTTCATCCACTTGTCGTTTGCATAGTTGGATTCAACAAACTTTTCATCTAGGTTTAGATATTTTGCTTTAGATCCACTTTCATCATTAAATTCAATGCTCCCCCTTACGCCAAAATGCCTCTCAAGGGTATCCCAAGCCCTGTTAGCTATCTTAGCTTCTGAAATCAGGGAAAGAATGTTGTCATCTACAGATTCTTTTATGCATGTCAGTGGAAAAGCATAGTTTTCCCTTTTCAATTACAAATCTAAAAATATTTCAAACATCTCTTGCTGTCGCTTTGACCTTCTTACCTTTTGGTCTTTCCCATTTGTTGGGTACTGACTCACTATGACTCGAAAATAAAAACAAACTATAAACATCACATCTAACTACAATAAAATAACATCTTTGCTTCCACAAATAAACAATTGTATAAATTTTCACTATCCTTGTGAAACAATCACTTAAACTCTCATAAGCCTTTTTAAAGTTTTAAATACATTTTTTTATCAAACTATATAAAAAAAAACTTCTAAATAATTTCAGAAGCCCTTTTGGCCTGGCATCTCACAAGTATCATACGAATCTCATCTCGCAAAAGAATATTATTTGGGCTTCTTTTAAAACATTAAACATTACATGTGCATTTTATATAAGACAACTTTAAACCTTTCATTCAAACCTTTGACCATTCGCGTTGCAATATGAAACCAAATTGTGGGCGTTTCGCTTGACCTCTTGGTACAACCGAATTTGGCTAACACTTTTTTTGATGATTTGTGGCCGCACGACGGAAATAGGGTAAGTTTTTGAAACTAACGCGACTTTTAAATCTTCTCAGTCGCGTTAATAACGTAGTGTACCAAAGTAATACAGAGCGTTATCACAACACTCTTTTCTTTTAAATATTATTTTGAACTGAACTTTTTTCAATCGCTTTCTTTGGCTTAGTTCTAGTTGGCTTGTTCATTCTCTTGCTGCATCTTTGTAGGGTTTTTCGAGTTTCTTCGAATTTTTACTTATTTCTCAAACAGGTTTACGCTTTTTCTGCTTCTTCGCAATAAGTTTCTTCAAACTTCCGTGGCTTTGTCAAAGAGTTTTATGATGACTTGCCTTTTTTCTGTGTACACTCACGTTGCTGTTTTTTAGGGAGTCTAGCTTATTTTCTCTTCCGCTACTTTCAAGGAGTCTTACACAAGTTAAGCTCTGATACCATGAAAAAGAATGGAGAAAACAAAATGATGGATTACAGGATTTCTCTTCTCAGTATTACAAATCACTTAAATAAGATTAAATTAGAAACACCAGTAATAAATGATTGAAATAAAACTTGCCTAAACCTAAACTGGACTTCACTGATACTAAACTAGAACAATTAAATAAACAATTTTAACACATAACTGGTGGTTTAAATTAGATTCTCTAACATTTAAAACCCAAAGTTGTCCTTATCTAATATCACTATCAAACACATCTTTAGAGAATTAAATTATGTCACAAAGTCCATATCGAAAAGAGGTATGCGCGCAAAAACAAGTTCTTTATACTAGAAGGGACAACTCTAGGAAGAAGGCGCGCTACAAATTGCATAAGCTTCAGGAAAATGTCTTTATTTTGTAGTATCTTCCTTTTTTCCTGTTGATTTATATCATATGTACTATACAACTTTTGGCTCCTCAAGAAATGGTATTGAAGAATATTAGAACTTCCACCATAGGTTTCTTGAGCATTAGAACTTTTACAACACTGCCTCAATTTGGGGATATGATCCCTTTGATTAGTGTATTATGTTTAAGATGGTGTTATTATTTCGGAAGGCACTTATAACCCATATTAAATTTATATATATCATGTTAATGTAAAAATCAACGCTTTTTTTCTAAAAGAAGAAAACAAATATGGTTGTATTTTATTACACTCAAGGTCTTTCTCTTTTGAAAATAGTAAGGCTAGAAAATACATTTTCTATCTTTTTTATTTCCATTTGTCATTTGTCTGTCTCCTATTTTGACATGAGTCAATTTTAACTTTATCTTAAGAATTTTTAAGTATAATTATTAGGTGAATTGTAAGGAATTAACCTCCATCAAATATTCTATAATTTTCATAGTAGTATATACAAATCAATCATTGAGATTTATCTCCACAGTAGTTAAGTCTTTTTTATCCTTTTAATTAAATTAATTAATTAAAAAAAAGCTATATGAACAAGTGCCATATGAAAGGAGTTACGGTATTTTGGGCATGTAGTACTGATAATCCATAGTAATGGCCCATGATATTATAACAAAAGCTATTTACAAATTAAGAATCTCCGTGATAAAGTAGGGATAAATATATTTAATTAATTTTTAATATCTAAATTAAATTAAGTTTGATATTTATTTATTTTAATATTTTTGAAAAAGAATAATAATAATAATAATAATATGATAATTTAATTTTAAGATGATGGCTAATTAGTATCAAATTAATATATCAGATTTTTCATTTAAAGTTTATAAAGGTATATATATATATGTTAATCCTTTTTGAATTTGAACCTAGAACGCTTTACGGAAGAAACACACTCTTAACCGTTGTTATATATATATAATCTGTCATTTACATATATACTTTGTTAATATCAAATTGAGATTTATAATTTCACCATTCCACATTCAAAACAAACATACTTAAAATAAACAATTCAACGACGTGAAATTTTTTTCAAACTATAAATGCATATCATATACTTAATAGGCACTCCTTCAAATCAAGAGTGAGGAGTGTTTACTTGTTTCAAATTAAAAATGGGGGAAAATGTTTAGTTTATTTTTTATAATTATATTACATATTAAATTACTAAGAGATAAGAATAAATATGCATCACTATAATATGAGTTGAAATAAAATATAAATAAACAGGTTCAAATTAAGTACTGAAGCCATAAAAACCTTTACAAGAAAATTTTCTTATTTATCTTGGAACTAGGAAAGGTGCAATGATTTTACATAAGTTGATTTTGATATGTGTAATGTGCATTGAATATTTTGATGCTAGCATATTAATAAATATGATAAGATTTACATTCAACTATGTAATTTTAAAGATTTCCTTTAAATGTTTAAGATATTATTTTAGGTAGAATCATATAAAATGTTTAATTGAAAAATTATGAGCTTAATTTTGATTTTTTTAACCAATTTATAGCTAGATCATAACCTAACCAATTCTTTTGGTCAAGTTCTTATAGAAGTTATGGCTTTGGGCATTCTCAAGATAACTCCCACACAAAATTTCTTTAACTAATTATGATAAAGTCCCACTTTAAATCATGTTGAACCTGAGACGTTATTGGGCAATTTTTTTTGTTTAGGAATAACCATCCTTGACATAAAAACTTCTTAACTACAATTAATTTATATGGTCACTCTTTATTATGGGACCTATACAAAGGCTACTGTAATTACTTGAAAGATGAGAAAGAAAGAAAGAAAAGTTTAGCGTACACAAGGCTAAAGATAGCCTATGAGACCTCTTTTAGAGTGCAAAACTCGAAAAAAAAGATGCACCTCAAGAGATTTAATCCTCTTCAAAATGGATCTATATTGGTTCTATATATACATATAGCATGTCTAGTGTTTCATTTTTAAAATTGTATTCTTGAATGCATAAATGCATACAATGCCTTGTAACTTTACTTTGACACTTGGATTGTGTAAACTACAACACATAAATTTGCAATTTTTACATATCTTTGCTAGAAAAAAATTAAATTTGAATTTAAAAATAGAATTAATGGCTCTAGGAAAATGGCTCCAAATTAATTTAAAATTTCTAAAAGGAGATAGCCAAAATTCTAAAACAAACCCTCTTTTTTATGTTGATTGCAAAATATCATGGAATCTGAAGTTCACTCCAGTGAAAGATGCTCTTTGATTGATTTCATTATCAACACACATTGACTTTAGTCCTACGAGAACCTATGGTAATGTTCCTCCTTGTTACCTTGCATGGTATAGCTTCGATATATATTGGTATGATTGGAAAAAAATGATTTAGCGAGGTGGTTTGAGCAACATTTGTGAGAGAAGCATCGACACAAGTGTGCCACTATTGCAAGCTTGAACACATTACTTCCCCTCTATCCTCCTCTCTTTAGGTTGTTATATTTCCTTTGTTACAACATTTTTACAAGTACCAACATAAATATCTTCAATTTGTTGAGTATAGCTTTACACCTTTAGAAACAATTACTAATTTATATAATTTTTCAAATTATATATTACATCTAAAGAAATTTAATTTAAATTTTTAATATAAATAGAAAGAAAAATAATTTTCCATCATTTCCTACATTAATCTTTAAAATTAATAAAGTCTAATATATTTGGGTTCACAACTTTATGCACGACACATTACGTAGATCCAACCTTACATTACCCTTACATTACTAAACTAACAATGACATCTTTTTTTTTTTTTGTCATGTCCTGTGGCTTTTAAACTAACAATGACATCTTATTTTTTTTTGTCATGTCCTGTGGCTTTTACTTTACAATATGTGGAAACATAAATAAATATTATTAAAAAAATCTGAGATGGAATAAAATTCTGTTTTATAATATATTTTCAGAAAGTTGGTTATATAAATGGGTTATTTTTTTTTGTGATTTTTTGGAAGTGTTTAATGTGGATTTTTCCGGTTAAATTTATGGAAAATCTATCTGGTAGGAATTTATTGAAATCACAAATTTGATTGGTAAGCTTGTGCAATTGAAGTGCCCTAGGAGTTTCTAGGGTGCTAAATCCATATATACACTAAAAAACTAATTTAAATAACACAAATCAAAATTTCACCTCAATTTTTTCCACTAGATTCCAGTGCCAAAAAATCCAAAAAATCACACTAGATACAACTCCTATATAAATAAATCGCAATAAAAACTTAAACCGCAAACTTCGATTATTTATCGAAAAATTATATGATTCAAATAATTTTGGTATAAAATTTTTAAATAACTTTGATATCCACGCCCATACACTAATGAAACTCGATTACTATAATCCCCAGCCCGAAACGAACGCAGGGATCTATGAGGTTATATTATTTTTTTTTAAATATTTTAATGATTTGTTGATTATATTCGATTGTAATATTTATTTATTAATTTATTTAAAATATGAAATAAGTATTATTTGAAAAATTTTACTTCAATAAAATTATTTTATAATAAATAAAATTTGTGTTAATTACTTTTAAAATGTTTTAATGTTATAATATTAACTATGGGACAAAGGAATTGAGGGACTGATGGGCTGGGCTGGGCGATTGATCTTTAGCCACCTTTTTCCCCGTTTCATGCCTCCTCTTTGCTCGATGTAGTGACATTTTCTCTAGTTGTAGCTGCTCCCATTGCCAGTTTGTGGCTGGCATATATGTTACGTATGTTCCTAGGTTTTTTTTTCTGTTGCAGTGAATGTCTTGTCTGCTACGCAGTCTTTAGCTCAGGGTTCTTCGTGTTGCCGCCTAGTTTTAATTTTGTTCGCCTCACGGGTCTATTGCCTTGGTGGATGCCGTGGCTTGATTGGGTCCTCCGGCCCTATTTCTTTTATTGTTAGGTAGTTCCTCCCTTTGTTGGTGCAAATGATAGAATGCACAATTTTCTGTTTTGGGTTGTAGTTTTTCAATTCAGGTTTTGGGATCGGAAATATGTTTTTAAATTGTTTGGGTTTACATAAGATTGTGTTTTTTAGAATTTTGTCGGTTAAGTGTATTAAGGTATATATATTTTACTTTTTTAGTTTTGAATCTCTGAATTTTCAGGAGAAAACACATGTTTTAAACTCTTAGGCCCACTCAAGCTATATAAACTAATGATGAGTTAACTTACATTTGGAGATAGTAGTCAGTGATAAATAGTGATTGCCATTACTATTTTAATAACTAAATTATGATAAATTTTCTCATTATTTAAAAGACATAACAAACCATAGTGAGTAGTTCGTTTGCTACCACGGATCCCTAGTTCGTTCCTCCTCGTCCATGCAGCTGATGGCCATTTTGGAAGGCGCCATCCTTCTATGTAGGTTCTCTCTCTATGTGGTTGTTTTCACAATTTTCTTTGGGCTTTTGCCACATGGTACCTGGGTTCTGAATGACACTGCTTTTTTGTCATTGTTGTTTTTTGTCTCTGTTCTATCGATTAATTCATCGGGTTTTGGAGTCACCATCGACTTCCTGCTGGGTTTTGTGGCCCGTTCTTGTCACTTGAGGATTTCCTAGTCATTGCCCTTGTTCATGCATACAACTTTCAACATCTCTTCTAGCTTTTCTCTAATCTTTGTAGCTTTTGTTTCATGGAGGCTGTCTTTGCGCCTCATCTGTGGATGTTGGGGGCAACCTGTGCCTTTTCTTAGCCTTTTATGCTTAGTTTTGTTTGTAGGCTTTGTGCATTTTCTTTTTTATTATTCTAAGCTAGGGTTTTTTTGTTGAGATTTTCGGTTTTAATAAATTGGGCAAAAATCTCATGTAGGTGACAAGAATAGGATTTGTTGCTATATTAGCTCTATTTTGTTGGGGAAGAGTTAATGCATCCGATATTTGTTGTGAGAGGATTTATGAGTCAATTTTATTCTCTTAGCTATAAAATATGCCTGTACAGGATATTAATGATAATGGTAGAGAGTGTGTGAGGATATAAATTATTTTGTAATCTTTTGTTTAATAATAAGATTGTTGATGCCTCTATTTGGTGGATGTAGCCTAGATTGGTTGGGTGAACCACGTTAAATAATTGTGTCATTTGTGTATGATTTTCTATACTGTGTTTGTCTTTTATATTCTGCTGCGCACTGTTTGCTCTAACAATTGGTATCAGAACGTGTTGAGGAGTGGGTGCATGTGACAGAGCCGCTACAGGTGGAGTTTTTCGGTGATTGGCGATTGCCGTAGTTTCGGGCGAAACAATCGCGCCAATTTTAAACAGTGAACGGGCTGGCGCGGTTTATCGCGGAATGTGTATACGACCCTAATAGTCGCGCCAGAGTGCCAATATCCTGATTGGCGCGGATCCGATGGGTTTAGTTGCGCCAATCTTGTTACTCTAACCGATTTTTCCTCTGGCACGGATCATCTGCTGTTGAGAAAGCGGCAAGACCCTTTCAGCGGGCCAAGCGAGGATCGCTTTGGTAAAACTGCAATTTTTGTTATTTTTTTTTTTTTTGTAACCTGTAGTCTTGTACAACAGAGAGATTTTTTGATAAGGTAAAGGCAACACAGTAGAAGACGAAGGAATTTTTTGTTAATATTAATTTGATTGATTAACATGTTGGAATTGCAGATTCTTTTGGTTGATGCAATATGGCAAAAACTCAAAGTGCTCATTTTGAGATCGAGAAGTTCAATGGCGAAAACAACTTCGAGATTTGGAAAGTGAAGATGTACGATTTGCTTGTGCAACATGGCATGGTGAAGGTGTTTATGGGAAAATCCAAACAGCCTTACCACATGACAGATGATGAGTGGACCGCGATGGATGAAAGAGCATTGAGCACTATTCAACTGTGTTTGGTGGATGATGTTTTGTTTAACATCGTGTCGGAGAAAACAACTGCTGGTTTGTGGATGAAGCTTGAGAAGTTGTACATGACAAAATCCTTAACTAATAGGATTCTCCTGAAGCAAGATTTATACAGTTTGCGAATGAAGGAAGGTACATCGATTACTGATCATTTGAATACTTTTAATACTCTCCTAGTGCAATTAGAAAGTATATAAGTAAAATTTGAATCAGAAGATAAAGATATTACTTTATTATGCTCGTTGCCCGAGTCATGGGATCATATTGTTACTTATATAAGTCTTATTTCATCAGAAACCCTTGAGTTTGATGATGTAGTTGCATCTTTATTATCTGAAGAAACAAGGAGAAGGTCAAACTTAGAAACCTCTACATTAGAAGCAATGATGGTCAGAGGTCGTTCTAAAGAAACGCTTCAGTAGGCAGAGTGACTCATGTTCAAAGTCGAAAGGGAAGAAGAGTAAGGCAAAGTGTTGGTCTTGTGGAAAATCAGGACATTTGAAGAAGAACTGTTGGAAGCGACAACAAACTTCTAAAGAAGATTCTTAGACAGAGAAGAAAGAAGCAAACACGACAGATACAGGTTCGACATTCGATTCAGGTATGAGTGATGAAGTGTTATCAATTAATTTGTCAAATCATGATCAACATTGGCTGTTAGATTCTGGTGCATCAAATCACATGTGCATTCATAGACAATGGTTTAAGACGTATAAATCAATTAATGATGGAGTCGTGTACATGGGAAATGATGTCACATGTAATATTGTGGGAATTGGAAGTATTCAGCTACAACTGTTTGATGGGACAACAAAAATTTTAACTGATGTAAGACATGTACCAGAATTAAGGAAAAATCTAATTTCACTAGGAGCACTTGACACAAATGGATATAAAAATGTTATTCAAGGTGGAGTAATGAAAATTTACAAAGGTATTTTACTAGTAATGAAAGCTAAAAGGGTAGGAAATCTATTTCAGTTAGAAGGAAGAACATGGTCAGATCATGTGTCTACGGTGTCTGAAAATGACAACAGTTCTATTCATTTATGGCATCAAAGGTTGGGCCATATGAGCGAAAGAGGGTTAAATATTTTGGTTGATCGTAATTTACTTCCTAATCTAAAGTCTGGTAAGTTAGATTTCCGTAAACATTGTTTGTTTGGGAAACAAAGTAAGCAGAAGTTTAAAACAAGCAAACATCCTAGTAAAGAAATTCGTGATTATATCCATTCAGATGTTTGGGGTCCATCCCCTATAACCTCATATGGAGGCTCGCCATATTTTGTATCGTTTGTTGATTATTTCTCTAGGAAAGTGTGGGTCTACATGTTAAAAAGGAAGTCTGATGTGTTTACAGTTTTCAAGCAGTTTAGAGAATTGGTAGAAAACATCACTGGTAGAACCATAAAATGTTTAAGAACTAACAATGGTGGTGAGTTTACTTCCAAGGAGTTTGAAAATTATTGCAAGGACTTTGGGATCGATAGACATAAGACCACTATTTATACTCCTCAACAAAATGGAGTTGCGAAACACATGAATAGGACTCTTTTAGAGAGAGCAAGGAGTATGCTGAGTAACGCCAATTTGCAGAAGGAATTGTGGACATAAGCGGTGGCTACAACTTGTTATGTGATAAATTGATCACCATCAATGGCGATAGGATGCAAGATACCTCAAGAGGTATGGAAAGGTCACCCTTGTGAGTATTCTAAACTAAGAGTTTTTGGTTGTGATGCACATGCTCTAGTGCCAAAACATCAGTGATCTAAATTAGATCCAAAATCTAAAAGGTATATCTTTGTTGGATATGGTGATGGAACAAAAGGATATAGATTCTGGGATCCTACTACCCACAAGATCATCATCAACATAGATGTAAATTTTAATGAATCCTCTCTTGTACAGTTAGATGTAGATAATGAATTGAAACAGGATAATGTATCTGACTTTCAACACATTCAGTTTGAAACCAGTTCTAATGATAGTCAAGATGAACATAGTTTAGATGCAATTCATGAACAAGTTTCAGATACAGATCATGAACAAGGTTCAGATGTAGACCATGAACATGTCTCAGATGCTAATCATGAAAAAGTTCCTACATATGGTAATCAGCCAATTGTGGAAGCACTAGAAACATCTTTAAGGAGGTCTACAAGAATGAAATGTCCTCCTAAAAGGTATGATGATTATGTTACTTCAGTTGCATTTACCGCTAACGATGATGTACCTTTGTGCTATCAGGAGGCTATAGAAGGTTCTAAAAGTGAAAAGTGGAAAGCAGCTATGAAGGACGAAATGATGGCCTTAAGTAAGAATTGTACATGGGATCTGGTTGAACTTCCGAAAGATAGGAAAACTGTGCGACGTAAATTGGTTTTAAAATTGAAACAGGGTGTGGATGATACAGAGGACAGGTACAAAGTGAGGCTAGTCGCAAAAGGGTTTTCTCAGAAAGCAGGCATTGACTTTCATGATATATTTTCACAAGTTGTTAAAATAGTTTCAATTAGAATTGTGTTAGCATTATTCGCTTTGCTTGATTTAGAATTACAACAGGTAGATGTTAAAACTGCATTTTTACATGGATATTTAGATGAGGAAATTTATATGGAACAACTGGAAGGGTTTGTTCAACATCGCAACAAGAAATTTTTCTGCAGGCTCAAGAAATCCTTGTATGGTCTGAAGCAGTCGCCTCGACAATGGTACAAGAAATTTGATTCTTTCATGTTGAGTCAAAAATATATAAGAAGTGAAAATGATCATTGTGTTTATTTTAAGCAATTGGATGATGGCATGTTCATTATCTTAGTGTTTTATGTTGACGATATGCTTTTAGCAAGCAAAAGCATAGTAGAGATCAACAGGTTAAAGGCTCAGATGGCAAGGACATTTGATATGAAAGATCTAGGAGCAACAAGACATATTTTGGGCATGGAGATTTTCAGAGACAGGAGCAATGGTAAGTTGTGGCTATCACAATAGAAGTATATTAAGCAAATACTCTTGAGGTTTGGTATGAACAATGTGAAGCCTCCGTCAGTCCCTTTAGCTTCCCATTTTAAGCTTTCTTCTAGTTTATGTCCTAATTCAGATGAAGAAAAGGAATATATGTTTCGAATTCCGTATGCAAATGTAGTAGGTAGTTTGATGTATGCGATGGTTTTTACTCGACGAGATATTTCACATGCAGTTGGGGTTGTCAGTAGGTATATGGCAAATCCAGGTAAAGAACACTAGTCAATAGTGAAATGGGTGCTTCGGTATTTGAGAGGCACAAGTGATTATTGTATCACTTATAATAAGAGTAGTGAATTTGTTTGCAGATATGTTGATTCTGATATTGCAGGTGATTGGGATAAGAGAAGGTCAATGTCAAGGTATGTCTTTACTCTTGTAGGTGGAGCTATTAGCTGGATGTCAAAGCTACAGAACATTGTTGCTTTATCCACAACTGAAGCAGAATACATAGTTGCTTCTCAAGCTTGCAAAGAAGTGATTTGTTTGAAAGGTTTGTTTGGTGAGTTTGGTAGGTTACAGGACAACATCAAGTTATTTTGTGATAGTCAAAGTGCAATACATTTGGCTAAGAATCCGGCTTATCATAGTAAATCAAAGCATATACCAATCAAGTACCATTTTGTAAGATAGAAGATAGGTTATCATTGAAAGGGGAGTCTCCCTTGAAAAGGTGCATACAAAGGAGAACTGTGCAGACATGTTCATGAAACCAGCTTTTTTAGAGAAGCTACGTTGGTGTTTGGCTTCTCTTGGCTTGCAGAAAAGATAAAAATAATAAAGAAACAGGGTATCGGGCTAATTCTTGTCAAGGTGGAGATTGTTGAGATTTTCGGTTTTAATAAATTGGGCAAAAATCTCATGTAGGTGACAACAATAGGATTTGTTGCTATATTAGCTCTATTTTGTTGGGGAAGAGTTAATGCATCCTATATTTGTTGTGAGAGGATTTATGAGTTAGTTTTATTCTCTTAGCTATAAAATATGTCCATACCAGATATTAATGATAATGGTAGAGAGTGTGTGAGCAAATAAATTATTTTGTAATCTCCTATTTAATAATAAGATTGATGATGCCTCTGTTTGGTGGACGTAGCCCAAATTGGTTGGGTGAACCAGGTTAAATCATTGTGTCATTTGTGTATGATTTTCTATATTGTGTTTGTCTTTTATATTCCGTTGCGCACTGTTTGCTCTAACATTTTTAACCTACGTTATAATGTTTGAATTTTCGTCGTTGGGATTAAGCGGGTGTTCCATTTGGTTCTTTTGCAGACATTCATGTCATATTTCTTGTTTTTTCTTGAAATTTTAGTGTTTTTATTAATATTTTAAAAGTAAAACATTTTTCTTAACTTGAATGGTGAGTATTTTTTGGAATATATTTGTATTATCATGCAAAAAATTTCCAACATATCATATAAAATTAATTTTATTATTTAAACATAATAGAAGTTCTAAGGATTAAGTGATATGTTATTAAGACCTAAATACACAAACATAAAGATTAAAAAAAAGTAAATAGAAAATTATTAAAATAATAGAAAAAAATGTTCTAGTTACATCATAACATGATACTAATAGGTCTACATAGTGTAGCTCAAGTGGCGATGGCTATGGAATAAAGTCTCTTTGAATCGAAGATCTTGGGTTCAAACCTTATACTACCCTCCCCCATTGTGGGGTGAATAATGAACATGTAAAATTAAAAATAAGAGTCTTGCTGAGATTAACAAAAAAACATGATACTAATTGAATCAGAAATAATAGAGTATTATTTTTCAAAATAATTTATTTTTTCCCTTTTTAAAGTGCAATTACAGGAATACTTCCAATT
>APFE030747210.1:27660-53372 GCA_000404065.3 Pinus taeda
TTCATTTGATTACAAGTTAAATTCAATTTCATATTGACCATATATTGTTATCTCAAGCATATTTTGATTTATGTTGAGAATGATGCAATTCCAATAAAGTCAACACAAGCATGGTTTCAACATAACTTATCCTCATGGAACCTGTGATCGAGAGAGTAGATGTCAATGGTGGTAGTTGGACAGACTAAGAGACATTACTTTTACTTGAGGTTATAAACTTTACAAGGAGAATTGGAATGAGATTGCGAAACATGTAGCTACAAAATCCAATGATCAGTGTATCTTACATTTTATTAGGATTCCAATAGAAGATATTTTTTAAGAATAGAATTAGACATCTGATACAATCACGCAAAGAAACTTGGAAACAATTTTAGAAAAAAAAATTCAACTAGTGCTGCCTCAAAAAGAACTTTAGAGAGCATAGTTGCAAAAAGTTATAACAGTGAGGAGATTGTTGGGGTATCTAAGAATGATTATAGTATATTAAAAGTAGTAGATGAAGGTGAAATCACTCCAAAAAAATTTCAGAATGATGCAGTCAAGGAAATAAAGGTTTCTTTCCAAGTAGTTGATGCCTTATCTAGATCCGAGGAGTCACTTTCATTTGTAGAAGAAACAAACATTGTGATGGCATTGGTAAGCTGCCAAGCATTCTCTTCACACAGAGTTATTTCAGACTAACCCTAATATCTAGATATTGATGGAAGTTAACATAAATTTTCCTTTTTCCTTTTTTATGCATTCTTAATTTTCTTGATGAATACATGTTTAGCTACTGTACTATTTTGTAGGTAGTATTTCATACTGGCATGGTTGGCTTTAAGATAGTTGTCGGTTTAGATATAAACACACTCAAAGAAATATATGAAGATACACATTACATTCATCGTGCTACAGAACATTTCTTTCTGCGTGAGGACCTTCCAAGTGATACCAATGATAAAACAAATGAAATGTAAGTAATTTGCTATCAAAAAATAGAAAATTGAACAACTTTTTATCAGTGATAACCTGTTAAACATGGATGTAACTAAAAGGATTTGAAATGATTGTAAAGGTATTAACGTTGTTGATAAGACAGAGTGCACAGAACCTGAAAAATGGAACTCTACCACTAGAGCATAGAAAATCTTCTGAAGAGGACACATTTGAGATAGAGAGCGTTTCTTCTATAACCGAAACACTAAAAGGAACTAATATGGTGGAAGCAACATTTTCCACAGAATAAACCTAAGTTGAAGATGTTGGTTCCAATTTGGCAAAAATGAGTGAGGAAGATATGAGGACTTCATTAGAACATTAAGCATCTATTTTGTAGCTTGTTTTTAGATCCTATTATCTTTCTTATTCTATCATTGTTTTAGGAGATGCTTTAACAATCCCACATTGTACTAGCACTAGTTGTATTGTCTTAGTATGGTTGAGATACTTCTATGGTAATTTTCTGTACATGGTATTTTCTAACTATGGATGTTCCTATTTTGTATGATTATTCCGTAGGTAAAGTTGATCCAAAAAAACCATGTATTGCAACCGAGAATAAATGTTCTAAGTATTCAACTTACATTGATGTTTCTCATTCTTTATACAAGTTGAAGGATGAAAATGATAAGAAATTTCTACAAGATTCAATTGAGATGGACAATTATCTAGAACCAGCGTAGTGAATTAGCGTTGTTGAGAGGATTTAAGCAAGTTAAGGGAGCTAATACTATGGTGTCATGGTGTAGTTTTTTGTCCGAGACTGTAAAAATATGGTGATAGAATTTCAACTACTAAAGAAATTTAATCAAAATCAAGAGACATAATTCTACTTTACTGCTCCACAGAAATCAATTCACAATTTAGATCATCATTCATAAACATGCATTAATGACATACATAAGTACACATATGCATCTAGGTGAAATGAACTCGTAAAACCCCTTAAGCCTACTTGCATCAATGAAAAGAATAGAGAACCTATTACAATTTCTAGCTCTAACTCTGAGCTCAAAAATGTTATCACCAAATAATAGATCATCTAGCCCAATTTACTATATGGATCGAAGTACACCATGTCAAGCCAATTTTAACATAGTAAAATTGATTTCATTGTGAGAAATTACTTAATAAACCACCTTTGTTAAGTAATTAATAGTTAAACCCATGAAGAATAATTAAATAAACCACTATTTATTTGATTTTCTTCTAGGAATAATTAATTAAACCATTGTTCAATTATTATTCCTTGTCATATTTGACCCAATCATGGAAAATAAATAGATAAATCTTTAATTATCTTATTTTTCTCTAAGAATAATTAATTAAGCACTAATTTAACTATTATTTATCAAATTTGACTAAATCCCTTAGGAATAATTAAATAAATCATTATTTGTTTATTATTACTTAACTACTTCCTTGAAATGATAAATAAATCATTTATTTATTTATTATTTCTAAATAAAAGTTTAAATATTTTTTCCCTCCTAAACAAATATAATAAAATATTCCAAGTGGCTATTCCAAGAATGGGATCAATACTATTTTATTATTTCTCATTATTCGAGGATAACTCAATATTTTGTTACAAACAGAAGGGTTTTCCATTCATTATTCAATTTTGATTATTTTCATTGTTACACTTACTGTTGTAACTCTGATTATTTTCATTGTTGCATATTTTTGTTGGGTTTACACATTATAGAGGAGATAGACTCTTCACAAGCTGAAGAAGTATGAGGATAGCCATGAATCCATCCCATAAAGAGGGAATGGTAACATTTATTTGTTCCCTTCATAGGTGTTATAATAAAACTATTCTTTGTATGTTTGATTTCCATTGGATGATTGGAGTTATTACTCTTTCTTTTTGTTGTCTAACTATGATTGTGGCATAAATCAGGACTTTGGTGGGTTTTTTTCTATCAGTTGTTGCATATCCACAATTCTTAGTAGCCATTTATATTTTTGAGATTGTTCGTCATCTACAATCTTAAGTGGCTTATTTTCTTACATCTTTGAGAAGAAAAAACTACAACAAAATTGGCAACTGCACTCGAGATTATACTTCAGATCCAGAAACCTTGGCAACCTTCGATTTTCAGCTTAGGGTTTCTTATTTCTTCAATTCTATTAATGTTTTCTAGTTTTTTAACCCTAGATTTGTTAAATTTCTGAATTTCACAAGCTTTCTAGTCTTTTCCACAGGTCACAGTAACCAACTACAACAAAGGTGACACTTTTTTCCAAGATTTGTCGACTGAGATCCACAGAGTAAAAATCGCACTTTTTGGCCAAAAAAGTGTGATCTACAGGCTATATCACACTTATCAGCCCAAAAAGTGTGATCTTTATAGGAAAACATGCCAGTACCTGTAATTTATGGATTTTAGGCTTTTTCTCATATCTGTTTTCGGGTTTTGCAAAGAGTTGTGTGCTTGGCTATCTGAAATATATCTCATCCCAATTTAGCCTTGATCCACTATGATTTACTTGCTGAAGTTGAATTTAGCCCCACCTAGGGCTTCTAGTACGCTTCCACCTTTTTAGGAGGAGTTTAGCTGAGTGAGTAGTTTAAGTTTCTGCAACGTTTTCAACCACATTTTCTAGATGTGTACCCTTTTGTTTCAGATATGTTAATATAGGTTGTCACCATCCATAGTTTCACATTTAAACATGCTGGGTCATTTGCCTTAGGGTCCCATTGGTTGGCCTATTTGTTTAGCCCATCTCTCTATCTTTTTGTAGCAATCTTGCCCTTAAGTTTTTGTTGTTGTTGCACCACTTTCCAGTAGCCTAGTGTCACTTGATACCAATCAAACTGACATTAATATCTCTTGACCATTTTAGTGTATTCTTTGTTGATTTAGCCACCAACCAGCACAGTGTTTGTAAACCCAGTTTGGGTGGGTTTTAGTTAATTATTCTTTTATTCATTTTTTGTTCTTAATTTAAGTTTATTTTCAGGAAGACTTTTGCTTTTTTACAAACACATTCTGGGCTTAATCAATAAATACAATTGCACACACAAGCACACCTTAAGCGAAGCGCACTTGGTTTACACTGCCAAGCCAAGACTTAACATAATAATTTTATCTCCCCTCGTCTAGACAAAGGCATATTGTTGATCTCCCTTCTTGATTTCCATGTCTCCTGTATCATACCACCATTGCACAACAAAGGCATTTTTCGTGGAGACTATTAGGCCTTCACCCATAGTTTTCGCTCAGACATATTACCCCTCCCCGTCAGGTTCGAGTTCATAGCACTCCAAGTCCCCACATCGACTCTTCTCGTAGTTCATCTGATTCATCATCTGATTTCGAGCCTCCTTCACCACATATTGTCACCATGTCTGGCCCCACAGCTGGTGCAAGAACCCAACCCAGTGTTGGCTCTGCTTCTATCCCAGTTATCATTGGAAGTGTTTTTTTCCTTAAAATAAACAACATAGGTTTGGTTTAAATTAAGAGGAGGTGTAAATTCAGAGTGAAAAGTCCCTTGAAAGTTCCCAGAATGAAGTCAAAGGTCAAAAAGCACGTAAACTGTGACTTCGACATAAATTACAAAAAGGCATGCTAAAAGTCTCAAAGGTATTTATTCATGCATATATTTGAAAAAGAATTTTGTTCAAGGGTTAAAAATATTAAAGTCACATGGGAAAGATTCGTTATTAAAGTCTTATGGTGTTTCATGGTTTTAGAGTGAGTTATGAAGGTTAATAAAAGGATTCAAATATAAGTTTTTTTAGAGGTTGACCCAATATAGTGCAAAGAGAAGTTCGAAGGAAGTAATTGAAGAAAATGTGTAAAAAATAAAAGGAAAAACAAAAGGAAAAGATCATTGCCATGTTTAGAGAAGTTCAGGGTGAAGTTGAAGATCTGAGAAGTTTAGCCGAAGACAAAGAAGAAATCGAAAGTGATTGGTGTAGCTTTGATACGCTACCACCACCTATTTTTACTGGTAAAAAAATTGATTTATGGGTTATTAGAATGCTAACTTTACTTCGAGCCAAAGACTTAATTGAAAATTTTTCTAACAAGTCATATGATGAAGTATGTGATGATTTAGCATTAAATTTTATAAAACAAGGATTGGATGAGAATTTTTTGTGCAAGGTAGCAGAAGCTACAACTTCTAATGAAACATGGAAGATCCTCGAAGTAGAGTTTGGTGCAAGGGGGAGTAAACAAGCCAAATACAGTAGTCTTGTTCAGCCTGTTGTAGTAGTTCTTGAAGATGAGAATGAAGATGGATCTGTAGCAGCCAATCTGTAGAGAGATGAAGGATTTTGTGAGTCTCACTTGAAAGTGGATCAAAATGTTGATGGTGTGTTATTAACAGATGCTAATTTTGGCATAGATAATGTTGCCAATGGAGAAGCATTTGGTTTAGTGGATCCAACAATTGAAATTGTTGATGTTAAATTTGATGAAGAATAATTAACTCATGACGAGTGGTTGCAAATGATGCAACATAAACATCTTATTGACAGATTGTTATTTGGTGAGAGAAACTGACTTGTGTTTGAAAACCAGGTGGAAGAAAACCTATTTGCAGAACCAAAGGCGAAGACTCAAGATTATGAGGCATCCACAAAGTTAATGAAGGAAGAAGACGAGGAAGATCTTAGTCGAGAGTAGAATGAACATAACCAATATGGTTCTCAAAATGTCTTTTCATATAAATTGAAAAATGATTTTGTGTGTGCAGATGTTAGAAGCAGCAAAACATGAAGAAGAATTAAAGTTTCTTGAAGCATGGCTTGAAAAGCCATGTATTGATGATGCCTGGGTAGAAATTGTAGCAATGAATATTGAAGACAGTATCGATGATATTGAAAATGAAAATGAAATTTTCATGTATTAGACCCCTCAAGAGATAAAATTCTATTATGAACTTATGTTGCAACACATAGATAATCAAAAGATTGATGATGCAGAGAAAACTATAGAAGATGTCATGTGGCAGCAGTCCACATACAAAACAAATTTTTAAAGACGTAGAAGACATCCATGGAGAACCTGAAATGATTTTCTATGTTTTGGTAGAGTTGCAACAACAAATGAGGAAATTGAAATTTGGAACCTACGCTAAAAAGACAAAGATGAAGCAATTCAAAGTATATAGGATCTGGAAGAAAAGGAAAAAGAAATCCAACACAAGAGTTGATGTCAAGTTTTTGAATCATTGTAAGCCTAGCTGAGACTTAGACAAACAGGCATGTTTAAGTTTTGTTAAGTCATGGTTAAGTTGCGAGTCATAATTAAGGGGGATTGTTGGAAATAATTACTCCTAACAACGCACCGCCACCATTGCATCGAACACTGCCTCACTGTGTCACTACCATGACTTTTCCTGCATTGAAGAGGTGTCATTACCATACTCACTGCCATGACCCTTCGAGCCTAAAGAAGCCTTAACTGACTTAATAGTATTGTATAAATACAGTTGAGCTAGGATAGAAGAAGGTAGATAGTCTGGACGCACAGTCCGAATTGTACGCAGCCTTAGCTGCTTCATGTTCTGTTAATTCATGTGTGGTTTTACGATTACTTACTAGATGTAGCTGTGTACTAAAGTTCTATCAATTGGTATCAGACCATTGTGTACTTTGATCAATATTTCAATTGGTATCTGAGCATTGTTTGCTCTACCCATTCTATCATTCTCGAATCTGGCTATCTATAAATTGTGAACTAACTTACTCTTGGTTGATTAAGATATGTAACTTTATTCCAATTAGAATTATTTGTGAGGAAAATACAAATCTTGTTGAAACAATTTGCATTGTTAGGATAGTAATTTACTTATTTATTAATTATGAGTTTGTTTATTTTGAGGCAGGATTAATTTAATTAAATTATTGATTTTATAAATTTTATTTAACTATTAAATGAATCATAGATATTTAATTTTATGAATATTCTAAAATATTTAGTAATATAGAACTCAGTAGTTAAAAACTTATCTCTAAAATAATTATTATTTTTTTACTATTATAATTAAATTAATTTAATAAAAAAATGTCATATATATAAGTGTTATTTTATAGGTATTTTTGATCAATTATATTGTAACTAAACCTATTTAAAATTAACAGTATCCAACATAATGTGATAATAAATCTCTACATTTAAAAACTTGTTACATATATATTTTTTTAAATAATATAAATGCTTAATTTATATATATTTTTTTTAATAAACAATAATAAAAATTATTTCAATAATCTTATAATTTTAGCAACGTGATTACACATTATCAATTATATATAATAAAATTATATCATAAAATTACACTAATACCTTACCTAAATTACTATAATATATTATTAAATTTAAAATCTAATTGAAGTTCTTACATCCTGCAATAAGTTTAATCTAGAAAATGCTTTAGTGACCGCTACACTACATAGAAAATATGCCACTAATGTCATTGAAGTTGTGGTTTCATACATGAATTTTAACTGAAAACTACAAAATAGATTTCCGCCGTACATGAATTTTAACTGAAAACTATAAAATAGATTTACGACGTTGTTATTACCCGTTCGGGGAGAAATTGTTAATTACTGTTTAGTTAAGATTAAAATAAACTATCTAGTTTACAATGTTTTATAGAATAACACTCCATACATATGGTATTCCCTAATAACTCTGTTGAAATGAGAATGAAAATGTAACAAGATATTACACTAAAGTGAGTTATATGCCGAATTTAATGAAGTGAGGTATGGAAAAAAAATTTGCCGAATTTAATGAAGTGAGGTATGGAAAAAATTTTGAAAGTCTCTAGAAAAGTGTGGAGAAAAGCAATTCATATGTGATTATGAAATTGAGAAAGAAAAAGAGCATCATGTTGAAATAACCGCCAATAATTATGAGCAATATGGTTAATAGTGCAATGAGGACGATGGTCAAAATAGGGTTTTCCATGTCTGTAGGACATTGAAATTGTAAATAGGATGGAGGATGCAATGCAAGGAAGTATGGAATCACTAATTACGTCGAGGATGAAGGTGTGAGAAGGAAAATGAATATATGAATGAGCATTTGTATGAACCAGCTACTCTTTTTTGAAGGAATGAGCAAATCTAAGTGAATGCTCATTGTAATGATAGAATGACTAGAGAATAAAAAAGTGAATGAACCAGTGAACGAATGTTTTCCACAAGCTTCATTTTAATTAACCAATGAAGAAACTGAAGGGGCATTTCAATTTCACAATGAACCAATGGCTTACATGGTGAAGGAGTATTAACATGGATTGAAGAGATGAACTAACAGAAGGTTGAGGTATGTTAGAGAGGGAAGATGCTAGGTATTTATGGAAGAAAAACTAAATCTAGATTTTTCCACCTTAAATGCCATTTTGTCTAAAAAGTTATCGATGTTGGGCAAAAAAGGATTGTGTGCTACACAGAGTTAGAGAAACAAAGATGTTAGGTTAAAAAGAAATAAATATATTAGGACAAACTCCGAGATCTAAACTAGGTCCAGAAGAATATAATAAATAATAATAAAAATATTAAAAAAAATAATAAATTTTTAAAATTGTAATAGTAAAAATAATAAAAACCAAAATGATGCATTTTCAAATGAAAAAAAAAAAATTATATTTTAAATTTATATTATTATGTATTTACTTAAATTTTTAATTGTAAACACTCTTGGGGCTAAATTCCACCCCAAAGAAAAGCACCAACTCCGGATATTTTTGAAAGATACACTGCGATAAATTGGAAATTCATAAAAACATGTGTCGCTTAAAAAAAATTAAAATACGCACGTTTTCTCATATATTTTTAATTTATCTCATTGTATATACATTAGATGGGTTCAAAATATTTTGATACTCATTAATTTGATTATGCATAAAATTAGGAGTTACAATTAAAATCTAAATGAAATAGATCTGTATTAAGATTGGATTTCTTTGTTCAACAACTAGTTATAATGGTAGTTAAAATGAATTATTGGGTGTTGATATTTTTAGGTCTGATAGACCAATGTTTGGTTTCGGTGGACATTAACCATCATCATCATTATGAGATAGCATTTTTGTTCCTAGCTGTTAATACAAGAAGAAGATTAGTTGTTATTCCCAACGGAATGGATATAAGAAGAAGTGGTGGTTGTTATTCCCTTTGTGTTGTTTTTTGTTTTTGTTTCTAAGAGTGAAAAACTGCATACGTCTACTTCATAGAAATTTAGTCGAGTATAAATTTATTTTAAGATTCGTAAAAGTCAAGTCAGTCTATTAGAATTTCTACAATAGTAGAAATATAGTGTAAGAGAACTAATGCGATTCCATGTTAAATTCCAAGTGAACTATATTATAAAAGAGTAGTTAAAAGTATAAGGCTTCCCCTGCAGTAGTAACTTGCTAATATCGTCATATTTTATTAATTCTTTTAAAAATAATTTTAGAACAGTACTGTGCGAAGGAAATATCAAATCTAATTGAAAGAATCTGTTCGGGACTTCATTTTATTTATTTATACGGGAAAATATTTATTTCTACACATTTCTAAATCACTATTAGAAATTGAGATCTGAAATTAATAGTGATAACTTAGATAACCAAATTGTTATGTCAACCAACGAATAAGGAGTTAATAAGGATAAGAGAGTGGTCCGAACAGCCAAATTGCAATGTCAACTAACCAACAAAAACACCACGACTTAAATCGATATTTGAAATAGATAGTGATAATGTGAACCAACGACTGTCAGCGTTAAAAAGGAGACGTGGTCGGTGCCATGGGCTAAAGTGTAGCTAATCCAACTTTTAAGTGAGATGTGGTCGGTGGCATGGGCCTAAACGGAATTACTACAATCCAACGCTTAAAGCGTAACTAATCCCATGCCTGTTCCCCGTAAAAATTTGGTTTTGGGATATGACTCTGCCTGAATTAGACGAGGCATTTCCGCAGTGTCTCTCTATATAAATCGCTTCATTTCATATTCTTCCCAAAATCAACGCCTCTGTATATTTCATGTGCTTAGCAAAACCAAAGTGACCCTATATAGTATATATACATCTCATCATTTCATGGGGTTATCAACATTTCGCATGCAATATTTTGTGCTAGTTTAATGTGCAGTTTTCTGGGCAATTGTGATGTTACGAAGTATTGGTAAATAATAAGATTTAGGATTGAAATCTATATTTAAGATTGAAATCTAGAGTAGGTAAAATTAACTAAAAAAATTTTAATTTAGTGATTTTACACTTATCAATGTGGCTGCTATACTTAGGCTTATATGAATTACATCTACAACCATATTTATTAATGTGGTTGATATACACAAATAAGCATATATCCACCACCTACAACATTAATAACTATTACTTGTACTTGTTAAAAGCTAACTACTTTTCATTATTAATAACTATATGAATAATAATAGTCATATTATAATAACAATAATTTATATTTCAATATTAATATTGGTTATTACATAAAATTTGTTAATATATATAATTTAACATACAACATAATAAAAACATTTAGTTATTATTAATACTATGTATTTATTTGTACCATTATGTCAATTCTCAATAATTATTATATATTTATTAATATAATTGTCAATATATTTTATATATTTAGTTGGAGTATATTAATATATTAATTATATATAGAATATATATTAGATTTAAATATATTATACTATTACTTATATATATATATATATATATAAAAATATGTAATAATAAATATTATATAATTTAACCCTTTAAACCCTGATTTATTAAACCCCACAATTTATTAAAATTCGCTTTGTCTTAAATATCAATCGTAATATATTAATATGCCTTAGGAATTAATGTTTTAAATCCAATTGATTAATAAGCCAAAGACACTAAATTATAAGCCCAAAGAATTACTAATGTTATAAACCCAAGCGACTAACAAACTCAAGGGTTTAATATTATAAACCCAATGAATTAGTAAACCCAAGAGATAAATATTATAAACGTAAAAGGTCAACAAACCCAGTGAATCAATATTAAAAACACATGAGATTAATAAACCCTAACAATAAAAATTTTAAACCCAAGTGATCAATAAACCCTAGAAATTAGTACTTTAAACTCAAAACATTATTAATATTATAAACTCAAGGGATTAAATTATAAATCCAACAGACTAATAAAATCAAGGAATTAGTAAACCCAAGGGATAAATATTATAAACCTAAGTGGTCAACAAACCCAATAGATCAATATAAAAAACACAAAGGATTTATAAAACCATAAATTAATTTTTTAAAACGAAGGGATTGATAAACCCATAGGAATATTAATATTATAAATACAACCATATTAGCAAATATGGTTGAAAAACGTCAATAAACATTAATGGTATAAATCTTGTTTTAATCGTTAACTTACTATTAATAAGCAATATACTAAAATAATAATAATAATATTAAAAGTAACCATTAAAACAAAATTATTGTTATTATTATTATTTTAATTAATAAATATTATAAATTTATATTAATAATTAACTACAATGATAATAAATTTCTATTATTATAATGATTTTAAAATAATAATTTTTTTACTAATTATTTATTTCTATTTCTATTATTCATTATTTATTATTATTAGTAATATTTATTATTTAATGAAAAATATTAATTAATTAATTAAATATTATTATTATTTATTAAAGAATATAAAATATTGTTCTTTTAAATTTATATTAATTATTGGTAATTAATTAAATTAAGGGTATTTATATTAAATCGAAATATTGATATTATAAATCCGATGAATAATATTGCATCAAGGAGGTTAATATTATAAATTTGAGGTATATAATCCCTAAGGTAAATATTGTAAACCCTAGAATTGTCATGGTTGACTATGGATGCTTTTCATATTGAGACAATCTTTGTGACAATCTAATGTTGCACCATGGTTGACCATACTTGATTATCATATGCACAAGATATTGATCACAATGCAACATTGGACCATAGTTGATTTTTGTATTGAGAAAATATTTGTCACAATGTGGCATTGGACCATGATTAACCATGATTTTAAACCAAAGGGATTCATATTAGACCCAATGATTAATATGGTAACCTCTGTGAATAATATTAAACTTTAGGAATAAGAACCCTTAGATTACTAAACACATAGTATTGATATTAGATTACTAAAAGCTCAAGTGGTTGAACCATGATTCAATTGATTTTCATATGGAGACAATCGTTGTCACAATCCGATGTTCGACCATTGTTGATTTTTATATCGAGAAAATAATTGTCATAATGTGACATTGGAACATGGCTGACCATGATCATGAACCAAGGGGATTTATATTAGACGCAAAGATTAATATTATAAACCCTATGAATAAACCTATTAAATCTTAGGTATATTAACCCTAAGGTAAATATCGTAAATCCTATAATTATCATGGTTGACCATGGTTGATTTTCATATGTACAAAATCTTTATCAAAATGCAATGTAGGAAAATGGTTGATGTTGATATTGAGAAAATATTTGTTACAATGTGACAATGGACCATGATTAACCATGATTTTAAACCAAAGGGATTCATATTAGACCCAAGGATTAATATTGTAACCCTTGTGAATAATATTAAACCTTAGGAATAAGAACTCTTAGATTATTAAACGCATAATATTGATATTATAAACCCAATGGAATAATAAAAAAAATATATTAATACTAAAAACCCAAGGGCTTTCACCATTGTTGACGTTGATTGATTTTCATTTGTAGATAATCTTTGTCACAATGCGACATTGGATCATGTTTTATTTTTATATTGAGAAAATATTTGTTGGAACATGGTTGACCTTGCCTATAAACCCAAGGGATTTATATTAGACCCAAAGATTAATATTATAAACCCTATGAATAAACCTATTAAATCTATGGTGTATAAACCATAACGTAAATATCGTAAACCCTATAATTATCGTGGTTGACCATGGTTGATTTTCATATGCACAAAATCTTTGTCACAATGCAAAGTTGGACCATGGTTGATTTTCATATTGAGAAAATATTTGTCACAATGTGATGTTGGACGATGATTAACCATGATTTTAAACCAAAAGGATTCATATTATACCCAAGTATTAATATCATAAACCTATGACTAATATTAAACCGTAGGAATAAGATACCTTACATTACTAAACACAAGGTATTGATATTATAAACCCAAGGGAATAATAAACCAAAGTGATTAATACTAAAAACCCATGGGGATGCACCATGGTTCACCATGATTGATTTTCATATGGATAATATCTTTGTCACAATGTGATGTTGGACCATGATTGATTTTCATATTGAGAAAATATTTGTCACAATGCAATGTTAGTCCATGGTTGATTTTCATATTGAGAAAATATTTATCATAATGTGACATTGGACCATGTTTGACCATGATTATAAACCAAGGAGATTTATATTATACCTAAGGATTAATATTATAAACCTTGTTGTCCTCTGAGATAATTCTAGGTTAATTAATCATGCCAAAGCATCTAAAATGTTTTGTTGTTTTAGGTTTTTGGATGACCAATGTTATGAACAGTTAAAGGCAAGTGTTTAAACCTTAACAGTGTTGAAGTTAATGAAAGGGTTGTTTGTTTGTCTCTAAATAGTTAATTGATTTTTAATTGAATGAATAACAAAGTTGAAAGGCTTATAACTTACTAAATATTCAGACTGAGTATTTTTTTAATTATAAGACAAAGTGCAGGCAAGCAATGTTTACTTGCTCAACAAAATGTATTTAATTCTATGAAGATGGATGTGACAATTTATAGATGTAAAATCTTTATAAACTAATCTCTAATTACTTCTTATAGCTTCACAACCAATTTTAGATAGAATCATATTCAATTTAATCTTATCCAAGGTTCTCCATCAAAACTTAAATACATGAAGAATAGCATAATGAAATGAAAACATGAAAAATAATCAGAAGGACACAAACTATTTGAGGCAAATCGAAATAATTTCATAAATTTGAAGAAAATTCCATCTTGACTACAAATTTTCATTGAAAATTTCATCTAAGGGTTCAACCCATAATAAATTTAAGGAATAGTTATTCATACAAAATATTTATTTTCTAGAAAGATCCTTTAACAAAATATAAAAATGGTAGAAAAATATAGGAATCCAAAAACTCCTGAGCTATTGACACTATCTTCAAAGAGTTTTTGATGATCTGTCGCCCAGAATGTGCTACCTTGTTGTCTGTTAGTTGGTGATGAAAGTTACTCAATGATTTCACACAAGTGATCCCATATATCTTCACTTGGGATATACAGATTAATTAACTTTCTATAGAATTCATCCACCTTACTATACCTTTCAAAAGTAGGTATATTGAAAAAGATATGTTTAATTTAATTCTTGATCATTAAATCAAAGTTTAAAGCCTCTAAGAGAGCCTTCCCTGTAAGATGACCTTTGATACCTACAAATTTAGCTTTATTAGTTGCAATTGTATATTTTTTTTGCAAATACTCCTCCAAATCAATTTGTCATTTGGTGCTACTAGTCGTGGAATCCTCTTTCATTAAGCAAGTTGAACTTAAAATGAAATATCTGGACAATAGTTTTCAGTGTCTGGCACTTTCTTTCCAATAGAGTCATAAGATTCTTCTTCTGCAAAACTTTCTTAATTTCTAAAATGTTTTGTGTTTTGTCTGCAATTTGAATCTATTGCAATTCAGCTCTGATTTTTTAATTCAACAGTTCAATCATATTTGTGGCCTCCTCTGGTTTTTGTTTAAGTTCTTCTCTCACCTCTTCAATAGTTGTCTTCCATCTAGTAATAAACTCTTCCTGTTAAAAAATAATCTGTATGGATGACCAAACTTCAGTTATAGCTTCACTTATATATGTCCAAATTTTTTCCTTGGCTTGGGCCAAGGTCTAAGCCTTTAATGACCCATTTTCCAACTCTTTAATATTCTTTATCTATCTGTGGTTCTCCTACATTTCTTCTACATAAAGAGTATCATTCCTTATTTTTTGTGTCTCCAGATTTTTGAATTTCTTCTTAAGTTTTTCATTTTCCTGTCTCTGAAATGACAACTCCTGTATGACTTTGTTTAGATCACATGTTGTTGATGTAGACTTTGATGTTGGTGATGTCGATTCCCCTAATACTGTCAATGGTATGCCTCTGATTGGAACTATGGTCACCTGTGTATATTGTTCCTTTTCCTTGATCAAAGTTTGTATATGATCCTCCATCTTATTTATTTGTATATTTTGCTCAATGATTAGTCTGATCATTTGTTCTTTATGTTGCTCGCTTTCTTCTATGTCCTCTGTTTGAGGATCCTCTATAGAAGGTAATTTGAGTTGCTTACGTAGTGATATAATATCTGCATTCTTTGTCTTGATGATGTCTTCTACAACTTTAACATCACTGGGATCATACCCAATCTTAAGTACTAAATCTTCTAACGATCTGACCCTATTATCCTTTGTCAAGGAGGATATCTTATCTATCTTCAATTGTGACTATACATTTTGAAAGGGTTGTTCTCAACTTTGATAGTGCCATAGCAATGTTAGTCATGGTGGAGAAAACCATCTCTTCAGACTCTCAATGCATGTCGATTTGGTCAATAGGATGTATTTGATTTGCATCAAAAGATAATATGGTTTTCTTGTAGTCTGAAGGAGTCTTTGGAAAAGGTACTTGGGCTTGTAAGAATTCCATTTGCATGCTTCCCTTTTCACTGTCAAATGCTGTCAACAATCTATGTTGTGAAGTAGATGTCTACTTCTAGAATTGAGCATAGAGATTGACCTTCAAAGATTCATTATTTTTCTTAATTTCCAGAAAATTAGTGAAAATGTTTGGTTCCTCTTGTTCATTTACTCTTGTGGACTGTGTAATTTCCAATAGATTCTATGAAACTAAAGAGGCAAATGTAGTGTTAAGGACATTTTCTTCCAATCTTGTAGAAACCCGTGAATCATCAAAATTGATAATTATGGGCACTTTTTGACGCTGAATAGTGGTAGCTTTAGAATCAGGCTTCTGTTTCTTTTGACAAATGAAAAAAATCCTTTGCACCCTTTCCTGAAGATGATGATTCTTCTCTCAGACTCTTTTCCTTCTTACCTTGAGAAGTGGGAGTCTTAAGGGTAGAAGCAGGTACAATTTACTCTTCTGCTTTCTGAAGTCTATTCTCCTCCCAGTGCTCTTGATTTCTATATTTCTCAATCTCTGTCTTGGAGTGTGATTATAAGGTGTGGTTTTAAGTTCCACCCTTAAATTAGAGATTATGTTGAATGGGTCATGAGACTAGGTGAAATTTGGTTGAAATCCCATCTAATTGAGAATTGAATCTTCTTTAATTCATTATGTTCTGGTATTACAAATAGAAGTCCCCACTTGGGACTTTGTCGTAAACTGAGACTTCCTTTTACCTGAACAAATATGGAGCTTGTCCATGTTAATCATTTGCCTTATATATCCAAAGAGAAAATTATCATTGGAATATACTTATGCACTTTTTATGGAGGTAACTCACAACCATAAATCCTAATCTATGTGTAATTATGGTAAATATACCAGTATCTAGTCTTAGCTTGGTCACTCAGGTGCAGGATCCTTTTTATCTCTAAACCGATTCTTCGTTCACTCTGGCTGTTAAGAAGTTGTGTAACTGGATGAATAAAACAATCAATAAAATATGAAAATTGAAACTCAGTTGAGTTTCTTCTGACGAATGAGGTCCACTATATGATTGATTGACTGATTTTTTGGTCATCCTACTTTGTAAAGTTATTGGTAACATGTCTCTTTGTTGAAAAACAAACATATGCACCAATACAAAAGATTATTTGAACACACCTTGAGTTGTGATCATCATAATCTATTCATACATATTTTCAGCCAGAAATTGACTATAATTATACATGAATCGTGGCTTGTGCTCTTTGGAGAAGATGGATACATAACATAGAATAGGTTCATATACCCATTGGTCCGTCTGGTAACCTAATAGGCAAGAAACTAGGGAGATGATTTGTTTAGCTCTCGTTGGGAACATTGAGGATAAATATGGAGGATTATTTTTGGGATGTTCAACATCTCCTAGAAGAAATATCTTGAAAATTTGAGCTCTTTGGGGAAATGTAAGTTTATGGCATAAATCCATGAGTACAACAACAAAGAAATGGCTAAGGGAGTCATTCTCAATAATGAGAAGCATTTTGTTTATAGTTTTAGGTGTGATAGATAACATAATGTCTCCATTCTGAGCTACAATTGTGATTTGAAGGGGATTATACCTAACTTGACACCACATAACTAAATTAGGGAATGAATGAGTTTTAGGGAACATGAACATGGGAAATAGAGATTCCCATAGATTAATTTCATCCTCTAAATCCTTGTAAGTTTGTTTTAGCCATAGGTGTAATTTAAACATATCAAATTCACATTCAGTGCGAGTGATCTTAAAAAAATGATCTGCTAAAAGGATATGGTCAAGGTCTACGGTATTAGAGGTTTTTGGATTTTCCTTAGCAGGGGTCTTGCTACCAGTGGGTTGGTGCTTTCTTTTGGTTGCCATATTCTGAAAAAATGTAGATAAATAGAAACAAAACGCTGATAGTATTGATAGATGAACAAAGAGAAGTCTTTGTGAACAATGGTGTCTAATATTTACTTGGAAAACCAAGTACAATGTATAACAGAAGGTAACTAGAGTTGAACTTGAAAACCTGTAATTCAACAATTGTGATGAAATCAGGGAAATCACGTGAAAGAGGTGAAGGGTTTATTTATAACAATGAAGTGGATTACCTTTAATATTGATTCATTACCAATGGGAGTGGTGTGCATTGATGGACGATGGGAGGCTCGTAATGGGTAGGAACAATGGGTATGGATGTAACGAATATGTAGGAATGGGTATGCACACGTGGGAGAGACTGGTTAGTAGAATGAGTGCATCAGAAGTCACGATGATTATTGGTAGACGATATAATGATGTGATGGGATGAGCAGATTTTGGGGGGGGGGTAGTTGTAAGTGGTATTGGGAGGGGGGGGTGGTGTGTGTAGATATGAAGAGATGAAACGGTGGAAGGGGGTGCAAAATGGCTTCCCCTCAATTGATTTGGGTGGGGAGGAGGATCACCATCAAAAAAATCCACTTGATAGTGTTTAACGACAAAATAAATTTTGTCGTTTTTTAACTCCAACTTAAAACATTACATAGATTTATTACACATAATTAATCACCCTTTAAAAGGTAATTAACCCCGATTAAAAGAAAATTAATCTATGAATTGGCACATTTAAACAAGTGACCATTTTTGTTTTCCCCAATTATATTTTAACCCTACTCTAGTACATAATTTGGCCAATTTTTGAGTATATTGAGCAAAATTTTCATCCTATTCAATCCTATCTAATCATTTTCCACGAAGATTAAATAATTTGGTGAAATTATTCACTAATCGAGAGACAAAATTTAAACGATTTAATGATGGTTAAACAATATGATTCAAACCAGAATATTAGGTTGTGGCATTTTAAACAAGTTGCACACAAAACCCTAGTTTATTCTAATGCAATATTATTTTTTTCTAGTGGAATCTAAATTTCTCACTTATACAATGTTTTTTCCTTTTCACAGGGTTTCCTTTCATCATTTTTTTAATTCATTCTCATTTTTTATTATATTTGTTTATACCATGTTTTGTAAACAAAAACTAACTTATCTAAATCAAACATGTTACAATAAACCCTATCAATCATATTATACCATAGGAGTAAGAGCCCTTATATTAATAAACCCATGGGATTGGCATTATAAACCCAAGGGAATAATATTGAGCCCAAGGGATAAATATTATAAACCCAAGGTATATAAACCCCTAGATGAATATTAATATAGGAAACTGAATGGATTATAAACACACAATAAAAATATTGAACCCAAGGGAACAATATTAAACTAGCAAGGTAATAATACTAAACCCAAGAGATAAATATTATAAACCCAAGGTATCTAAACCCTAAGATAAATATTGTAAACCCTAAAATAAACATGGCTAACCATGGATTACCATGGTTGATTTTCACACTGAGACAATCTTTGTCACAATGTAGAGTCAAAATATGGTTGACCATGGTTGATTTTCATATTGAAATATTCTTTGTCACAAAGTGACGTTAGACCATGGTTGACCATGACTAACAATGCTTGATTTTCATATTGAGAAAAGCTTTGTTACAATTTTACATTAGAACGTGGTTGACCATGATTATAAACCCAAGGGATTTATATTAAAACGTGGTAATAATATTATAAATCCTATGAATAATTTTTTGTATTGAGACAATATTTGTCAGAATCTGACATTGGAGGAAGGTTGACCATGGTTGACTTTCATATTGATACAAGTTTTGTCACAATGTGATGTTGCACCATGGTTCACCATGATGGGTTTCCACATGGAGATAATCTTTGTCATAATGCGATGCTGGGACATCGTTGACCATGGTTATAAACCAAAGGGATTTATATTAAACCATAGGATTAATATTATAAACCCTATGAATAATATTTCATATTGAGACAATATTTGTGAGAATCCAACATTGGACCATGGTTGACCATGGTTGATTTTCATATTGAGATAAGTTTTGTCATAGTGTGATGACCATGGTTCACCATGATTGACTTTTATATGGAGACAATCTTGTCACAATGCAACGTTGGACAATGGTTGATTTTCATATTGAGAAAATTTTTGTAACATTGTGACATTGGACTATGATTGACCATGATTTCTTTTCTTTTTCTCTGCAATGACTAAATTCTATTAACTGTAAAGCAAAATAATTTTACATGGAGTTGAGGCTAAAGGGGTCAGAGCCCGAGAGTCGTCAATGTAGCAGAACTGCCCCATTACAAAAATAAACTACGGATAGTAATTACGTAGCGCTAATAAACTAACATTAGACCTAGACATAGACTTGTAGAAAGAGGAAAAATACATCGGAAACAGATAAGCAGAGTTTCTGTGCAGATCATCCGGTAAGAGGACCAACACTTCCTTAGAAGGAAGCCAAAACCCGAGACTAACAAAGTCGAGCCGGACCAAGAGCAAAATGCCTGCAGGTGGCCATTTGAGCAAAATTCAGAGACAAAAGGAGAGGTGCGAACACAGGTGTCAATCTGCTTCCATATCCTCCCCAGGAGTCTTCTCAACATCCCGACATGCACTGCCAATTCTAAGCTTCGTATTGCCATCCATCTCACTGATAAGATTCGCCTAGCCGAGACTGGTGGTGCCTATGTCCCTTTCCACATCAATTGGGTCAATGTCCTCCAGAGGAGGAATGCTTATTGGCTGAATGTTCTCCTGACCAAGCTTGTCCCCTTGCCGAATTTCCGGATCTCCCTCATCCATGGAATGCTCGTTGTTGTGAGAAGGATTGGGCGCAATGCAAGATAGAGGGGAGATTTGATTTTCTTCTTCCGAAAGTATAATAGTTATGTGAGCAGTAATCAATGGCCTGTTCAAATTAATTTTAAATTTGAAATGCGTTGTTTGGAAAGCACTGTTAGGAATAGGCTTGCGACCAGGGCTCGAGGGAGGCAAATCCTCTTGAGAGGAGGTAAGTTAATGGGCGAATGAGCAGGGCTTGCCGAATGACTGACAGCAGGCCGTTTGCCACTGCCTTGGCATCCCCCAGAGTGGTTCCGCCTACTTTGGCGTTTCATTTTGACAAGCGAAGGGGAGGACACAGAGAAACCAAAGAGATTAGGGCTAGGAGCAGGGGAGTGGCCGAATTGAACTAGAGACCAGGGAACAAAGATGGAGAAGACAAGAGATGGAGAAACAACACAATCAATTCTAAAAACAAAAGCCTCAGACAGCTTACCCCGAATCACCAGACTGATCCCTCTGTGGAGAGCCTTGCTGCATTTGGAACACTGCCAAAGAGTAATAGAGCCTGCCTGGAGCTTGCTACTATTAGCAGGCTTCTGGTTAACATCACAACACACCTTAAACCAAATCCTGGAGCTGGAAGACTAAGAGATGGAGGTGAATTGCGCACAGGAGGTCGGCATGATTATAACCATCACCTTGCTACGTCGAAATGCGCACTTCTTAAATGCGAAAATCCTGCAATATCCTTCCTTCATAACTACACTCCTGCTGCGTGAGATGAAGATCAGGGAGGCCACGCTGCTCTGCAGGTGGCAGTACCTGGAGGTGTTAATTTGCATGAGGGACATTTAATTCCCGAGTGCCATCCGCATCCGGGGTGAAGGTAGTGTGCTTGGCCCGGTTTAGACTAACTACTCGCACGACGAGCACAACCTTGCTGGGGATCGAACACAAGACTAGTTCGTCATGACAAGGCCGCCTTTACCACTACGCCGCCTCCATGACCTTATGATTGACCATGATTATAAATAAACGGGATTTATATTAGACCGAAGGATTAATATTATAAACCTATGAATAATATTATACCCTAGAAATAATTTAAACCAAAACGATTAATACTAAACCCAAGGGAATAATATTAAACCCAAGGGAATAATATTAAACACAAGGGATAAATATGATAAAGCGAAGGTACATAAATCCCACGATAATATTAATACATGAAATCAAATGGATTATAAATTCAAATGAAAAAATCTAGCCCAAGGGGACAATGTTAAACCCCAATAAAAATATTATCCACCATCTGATAAACATGTTAGTCGATATCTGGCCATGGTTGATTTTCATTTTGAAAATATCTTTTGCGCAAAGGGACAATGGACCATCTTCAACAATTAAGCCCTAACATTAATACTATAAACATAAATAATATTAATACATTAAAAGGAATTAACTCATTAATATACTCTATTATTATTAGTAAATATTAATACATTAAAAACCATTAACACATTAATATATCTGTTATTATTATGCATTAATATTAATACATTATAAACCATAAACCTTAATAAATCATTATTAAATTTTAAACCATTAAACCATTATATTAATACATCAATACATTAATGGCATAAACCTCGAGAATATTAATATATTAAAACCCAAGGAATTATAGACACAAGGGAATAATATTAAACCCAACGAATAAATATTATAAACCGAAGGTATATAAACCCCATGATAAATATTATAAACCCTAAAATAAGTGTGGTTAAGCATGGTTTATCATTGTTGATCATGGTTTATCATTGCTAAATGTGCTTACGCTAAAATTATAAACACTAAACTCAACATAAAAAAAAACATAATAAATACTAAACCCAATAGTATAAACATAATATTAAATCCTAATTTATTCAGTGTCACATTGCGACATTGATAAATTGCAATGTAATGCATCAAGCAATTAATGTTTTAAACCCAAGGGATTATTACTAAAAATCCAATAGATTCATAAACCAAGGGGAGTATTAATACTATAAACCGGGGTGATTAATATTAAATACTGGGATTGATATTATAAATCCTAGTATTAGTATTAAACCTCAAGAATATAAACCCTAATATTAACATTACAAACATTGGGACTAATACATGAAACCTAATATTAGTATTATAAAGCCTAAGATTATAAACCCTAATATATTATTATAAATATGAGTTATTAATATAGACACAAGAGATTAATAAGCTAAAAGGATCAATATTATAATCCCAAAGAATAATAAACCCAAAGAAATAATATTAAACCTTATGATTTATATTATAAACCCAAGGGACAATAAATCTTAGGATTAATAGTGTTAACCGAAGGGATTAAAAGCCCAAGGATTTAATATTATAAGCCCTATGATTATAAACTTTATATTATAAACCATAAAACCAATATTATTAAAACAACATATTAAACCCTAATTTTATTCATTGTTCATATTGAGTTGTTTTAAATTAATTGCAATGTAATGTATCATTATGGCAATGATTGTCATTGTTTGTCGTATTTGACAATGCTTGTCACATGGTGACATTGGAATATTTACATAACATTCTAAGTACCAACATTAAACCCTAATATTAAATCGAATATTATAAACTCTAACATTATAGAACCCAACATTATAAAAGAAAATACTAATATTATAATCCCTAGGATAAATCTTATAAGCCCTATAATAAACATTGTAAACCCTAGGATTATAAAACTCAATATTAACCTTAATATTATAAACCCAATATTAAGCACAATATTATAAACCTAATATTAAACTATAAAATTAAACCCAATGTTATAAACCCCATTATTAATAACCAAGCCCTTGATATTAAACGTAATATTATAAACCCAATGATGGGCCTCCAAATTAGACATAGATTAAGGCCCATCTCAACATCATTAAACACATTAAACCTCTCTTTTTGCATTCGATAATGTATTTTGCAACTTTGATATGTTCATTAGGAAGGTATGGATAATTGCACATTTGTGCCTATTATTATTTATTTTTGTGGAATACTATGAGAATATTGTGCAGATTATGAAGATTTGCATGAGGAGATAATTTAGGGACTTTCTCCCTGCTAGAGGAGGATCAATATTAAATAATAGGTCAAGAATACATGATGAAATTATTGCAAAAATTATGGATCTCCAATGATTGAGAAAATCTAGGAATATGTTCCTTGTCATTTAATGTGAATTCCTAATATTGGGAAACAGATCCACTATTTGAGGGATTTTGGTGGGGAAAGCTTCGTCCTTTAATAGGGTTTTTTCTAATCATTTTGTATGAGCAACAAACCAAATTTTCCTCTAGGGGTTGATTTTTTTGAATCTTTGTGTGGAGAGAACTCATATTTTTGCAACTCCATTTTCATTTGCTGCGGGGATGTGATTGTATTTATGGAAATAATGAATATTGGTGCCATGTTTAGTTGCTAAATATTTGTATCCTTCATAAATCTCTGAGTTTCCTTAGGCTTGTCCATCCTAGGAGCCTCAAAGCCCTTTTGTATGATTTACATTTCTTCCTTTCACTTCTTATTCACATTCATCTCTTGTTCTTGTCATTTTCTATTTCTCCATTTAGTATTGATGATTTCTTGTTGCAGAATTGGGTTAAATGGTTGAAGTACATTATTTTGTAGAACAAAAAGAATAATTTCATCCTTGAAAGAAATTTGGAAGGTCATTATAATCATTAAGCTACTTGGATTAGTTTACTTATTCCCAAATGTAGATTTCTGGAAGTCCCTTGTGGCAAATAACAACAAATTTACGTAATTTTTTAGAGCATACTAATTAGATTCAATAGAGTTTATTACACTTGAGTTAGATCACAAAAAAATTATAGTTATAAAAAAATTTCACCCCATTGCATTTTCACTTGTTCAGGTTAGGAATTTGATATATTTACCACCTATCTAATTCTTGAATTTCTAGATTTTAGACTCATAATTTTCTGCTATTTTTTAGCATGGGTCAGTAGATGTATTTTTGAGTGATTCCACTTCAAATGGGAACCTAATACATCCTAGTAAATAAAAAAATGTCCCATCCAATTTTTCTTTTATTTTTTTGGTCATTCGATGAATTATAACTTCGTGTACTAAATCTATAACATCATGTAGTTTCATGTAGTACTCTTCTAGCATGTATGTACTTGACTAGATTTGCTCAAAAGGATTGGTTTTGGGACCTTAGGGTTTCATAATGACCCCTAGGTTTTGAATAAATGGTTGAGGAGGGATAACCACCACTTAGGACTTGCATTTTTACCCATGCAAAACATCTCAACGCTTTGGGTTAATGGACAAATTTATGAATTGGATAATTAAATGATGATTTTCTTGATTGCTACATCCAATGAACTCTGTTAATGGATCTAAACTGTCTAAAATTTAGTGGTTAACATTTATTTCATGATCTTTACTTTATTCAATTAGAATAGGTTCCTTTCCTTGCATTTTCTTTCTTGCGATGGGTTAAGGTTTCCATTTCGAGCATTTCATTTTCTGTAATTAGTTTAGGATTTGATTTCATTACATACACTACATTGCTTCATGACAGCAAAGGATTGACACATTGTATGTTGCACATATAGTGATTATACCTTTTAAGTTTGTACGAACCCTGAGTTGATAATTAAAGTTGGTAGCCTTGGGAGTTGCAACATTCTTGTTGCAATACTGAAACTCATCACTTTTTGGCATTGTTTCTGGGGAGGTGTCAAAGTATGCATTGTTTTCTTCCCTAGTTGATTCATTTATGTCAGTTTATGCATTGTTTTATGTTTGAAGGAATGATAAAATCAAGTGAATGCTCATTGTAATGATAGAATGACTATAGAGAATAAAAACGTGAATGAACCAGTGAACGAATGCTTTCCACAAGATTCATTTTAATTAACCGATGAAGAAACTGAAGGGGCATTTCAATTTGAAAATGAACCAATGGCTTACATGGTGAAGGAGTATTAACATGGATGGAAGAGATGAACTAACAGAAGGTTGAGGTATGTTAGAGAGGGAAGATGCTAGGTATTTATGGAAGAAAAACTGAATCTAGATTTTTCCACCCTAAATGCCATTTTGTCTAAGGAGTTATCGATGTTGGGTAAAAAAGGATTGTGTGCTACATAGAGTTAGAGAAACAAAGATGTTAGCTAAAAAAGTATGGTGTGCTAAGTAGATATAA
>APFE030747210.1:54349-72848 GCA_000404065.3 Pinus taeda
TTCTTTTAAATTTATATTAATTATTGGTAATTAATTAAATTAAGGGTATTTATATTAAATCGAAATATTGATATTATAAATCCGATGAATAATATTGCATCGAAGAGGTTAATATTATAAATTTGAGGTATATAATCCATAAGGTAAATATTGTAAACCCTAGAATTGTCATGGTTGGCTATATATGTTTTTCATATTGAAACAATCTTTGTGACAATCTGATGTTGCACCATGGTTGACCATGGTTGATTATCATATGCACAAAATATTTGTCACAATGCAACATTGGACCATAGTTGATTTTTGTATTGAGAAAATATTTGTCACAATGTGACATTGGACCATGATTAACCATGATTTTAAACCAAAGGGATTCATATTAGACCCAATGGTTAATATTGTAGCCCCTGTGAATAATATTAATCTTTAGGAATAAGAACCCGTAGATTACTAAACACATAGTATTGATATTAGATTACTAAAAGCTCAAGTGGTTGAACCATGGTTCAATTGATTTTCATATGGAGACAATCTTTGTCACAATCCGATGTTGGACCATGGTTGATTTTTATATCGAGAAAATAATTGTCATAATGTGACGTTGGAACATGGTTGACCATGATCATGGACCAAGGGGATTTATATTAGATGCAAATATTAATATTATAAACCCTATGAATAAACCTATTAAATCTTAGGTATATAAACCCTAAGGTAAATATCGTAAACCCTATAATTATCATGGTTGACCATGGTTTATTTTCATATGTATAAAATCTTTATCAAAATGCAATGTTGGAAAATGGTTGATGTTGACATATTGAGAAAATATTTGTCACAATGTGACATTGGACCATGATTAACCATGATTTTAAACCAAAGGGATTCATATTAGACCCAATGATTAATATTGTAACCCTTGTGAATAATATTAAACCTTAGGAAATAAGAACTCTTAAGATTATTAAACGCATAATATTGATATTATAACACCCAAGTGGATAATAAAAAAAATATTTAATACTAAAAATCCAAATTCTTTCACCATTGTTGACGTTGATTGAGTTTCATTTGTAGATAATCTTTGTCAGAATGTGACGTTGGATCATGTTTTATTTTTATATTGAGAAAATATTCGTTGGAACATGGTTGACCTTGCCTATAAACCCAAGGAATTTATATTAGACCCAAATATTAATATTATAAACCCTATGAATAAACAGATTAAATCTATGGCGTATAAACGATAAGGTAAATATCGTAAACCCTATAATTATCATGGTTGACCATGGTTGATTTTCATATGCACAAAATCTTTGTCACAATGCAAAGTTGGACCATGGTTGATTTTCATATTGAGAAAATATTTGTCACAATGTGACGTTGGATGATGATTAACCATGATTTTAAACCAAAAGGATTCATATTATACCCAAGTATTAATATTATAAACCCTATGGCTAATATTAAATCATAGGAATAAGAACCCTTACATTACTAAACACAAGGTATTGATATTATAAACCCAAAGGAATAATAAACCAAAGAGATTAATACTAAATAACCCATGGGGTTGCACCATGGTTCACCATGATTGATTTTCATATGGAGAATATCTTTGTCACAATGCAATGTTGGACCATGATTGATTTACATATTGAGAAAATATTTGTCGCAATGCAATGTTGGTCCATGGTCGATTTTCATATTGAGAAAATATTTATCATAATGTGGCATTGGACTATGTTTGACCACGATTATAAACCAAGGGGATTTATATTATACCTAAGAATTAATATTATAAACCTTGTTTTCCTCTGAGATAATTCTAGGTTAATTAATCATGCCAGAGCATCTAAAATGTTTTGTTATTTTAAGGTTTTTGGATGACCAATGTTATGAACAATTAAGGGAAAGTGTTTAAACTTTAACAATGCTAAAGTTAACGAAAGGGTTGTTTTTTTGTCTCTAAACAGTTAATTGATTCCTAATTGAATGAATAACAAAGTTGAAAGGGTTATAACTTCCTAAATATTCAAACTGAGTATTTTGTTAATTATAAGACATAGTGCACGCAAGCAATGTTTACTTGCTCAACAAAACGTATTTAATTCCATGAAGATGGATGTGACAATTTATAAATATAAAATGCTTATAAAGTAAATTCTAATTACTGCTTATAGCTTCACAACCAATTTTAGATAGAATCATATTCAGTTTAATCTTATCCAAGGTTCTCCATCAAAACATAAATACATGAAGAAATAACATAATGAAATGGAAAACATGAAAAATAAATCACAAAGGAGACAACTATTTGAGGCAAATCGAGATAATTTCATAATTTGAAGAAAATTCCATCTTGATTACAATTTTTCATTGAAAATTTCATCTAAGCGTTCAACCCATAATAACTTTAAGGAAGAGTTATCCATACAAAATATTTTATTTTCTAGAAAGATCCTTTAACAAAATATAAAAATAGTACAGAAATATAGGAATCCAAAAACTCTTGAGCTATTGACACTATCTTCAAGGCGTTTTTGATGATCTTTCCCCCAAAATGTGCTACCTCGTTGTTTGTTAGTCGGTGATGAAAGTTACTCAATGATTTCGCACAAGTGATCCCATATATCTTCACCTGGGATATAAAGATTAATTAACTTTCTATAGACTTCATCCCTGTGGTATACCTTTCAAAAGTAGGTATACTAAAAGAGATATGTTTAATTTAATGCTTGATCATTAAATCAAAGTTTAAAGACTCTAAGAAAGCCTTCCCTGTAAGATGACCTTTGATACCTACAAATTTAGCTTTATTAGTTGCAATTGTATAAAGTTTTTGCAAATACTCCTCAAAATTGATCAATTTGTCATTTGGTGCTACTAGTCGTGGAATCCTCTTTCATTAAGCAAGTTGAACTCAAAATGAAATCTCTGGACAGCAGTTTTCAGAGTTTGGCACTTTGTTTCCAATTGAGTCATAAGATTCTTCTTCTGCAAAACTTTCTTAATTTCTACAATGTTTTATGTTTTGTCTGCAATTTGAATCTATTCCAATTCAGCTTTGATTTTTCAATTCAACACTTCAATCATATTTGTGGCCTCCTCTGGTTTTTGTTTAAGTGCATCTCTCACCTCTTCAATGGTTGTCTGGCATCTAGTAATAAGCTCTTCCTGTTAAAAAATTATTTGTATGGATGGCCAAACTTCAGTTATAGCTTAACTTATATATGTCCAAATGTTTTCCTTGGCTTGGGCCAAGGTCTAACACTTTAATGACTCATTTTCCAACTCTTTAATATTCTTTATCAATCTGTGGGTCTCCTACATTTATTCTACATAAAGAGTATCATTCTTTATTTTCTGTGGCTCTAGATTTTTGAATTTCTTCTTAAGTTTTTCATTTTCCTATCTCTGAAGTGACAACTCCTGTATGACTTTGTTTAGATCACATGTTGTTGATGTAGACTTTGATGTTGGTGATGTCAATTCCCCTGATACTGTCAATGGTATACCTGTGATTGGAACTATGGTCACATGTGTATATTGTTCCTTTTCCTTGTTCAAAGTTTGTATCTATTCCTCCATCTTATTTATTTGTATATTTTGCTCAATGATTAGTCTGATCATTTCTTCTTTATGTTGCTTTCTTTCTTCTATGTCCTTTGTTTGAGGATCCTCTGTATAAGGTAATTTGAGTTGTTTTCTTAGTGCTATAATATATGCATTCTTTGTCTTGATGATGTCTTCTACAACTTTAACATCACTGGGATCATACCCAATCTTAAGTACTAGATCTTCTAACTATTTGAGCCTATTATCCTTTGTCAAGGAGGATTTCTTCTCTATCTTCAATTCTGACTATATATTTGAAATAGTTGTTCTCAACTTTGATAGTGCCATGGCAATGTTAGACATGGTGGAGAAAACCATCTCTTAAGACTCTCGATGCATGTCCATTTGGTCAATAGGATGTATTTGATTTGCATCAACAGAAAATATGGTTTTCTTGTAGTCTGAAGGATTCTTCGGAAATGGTACTTGGGCTTGTAAGAGTTCCATTTGCATGCTTCCCTTTTCATTGTCAAGTGTTGTCAACAATCTATGTTGTGAAGTATATGTCTGCTTCTAGAATTGAGCATAGAGATTGACCTTCAAAGATTCATTATTTTTCTTAATTTCCAGAAAATTAGTGAAAATGTTTGGTTCCTCTTGTTCATTTACTCTTGTGGGCTGTGTAATTTCCAATAGATTGTATGAAACTAAAGAGGAAGATGTAGTGTTAAGGAAATTTTCTTCCAATCTTGTAGAAACCTGTGAATCACCAAAATTGATAATTATGGGCACTTTTTGACCCTGAATAGTGGTAGCTTTAGAATCAGGCTTCTGTTTCTTTTGACAAATGAAAAAATCCTTTGCACCCTTTCTTGAAGATGATGATTCTTCTCTTGGACTCTTTTCCTTCTTGCCTTGAGAAGTGGGAGTCTGAAGGGTAGAATCAGGTACAATTTACTCTTTTTCTTCCTGAAGTCTATTCTCCTCCCACTGCTCTTGATTCCTATATTTCTTAATCTCTGTTCTTGGAGTGTGATTATAAGGTGTGGTTTTAAGTTCCACCCTTAAATTAGAGATTATGTTGAATGGGTCATGAGACTAGGTGAAATTTGGTTGAAATTCCATCTAATTGAGAATTGAATCTTCGTTAATTCATTATGTTCTAGTTTTACAAATAAAAGGCCCCACTTGGGACTTGGTCGTAAACTGAGACTCCCTTTTACCTGGAAAAATATGAAGCTTGTCCATGTTAATCATTTGCCTTATATATTCCAAAGAGAGAATTATCATTGGAACATATTTATGCACTTTGTATGGAGGTAACTCACAACCATAAATCCTAATATATGTGTAATTATGGTAAATATACCAGTCTCTAGTCTTAGCTTGGTCACTCAGATGCAGGATACTTTTTATCTCTAAACCGATTATTCGTTCACTCTGGTTGTTAAGAAGTAGTGCAATTGGATGAATAAAACAATCAATAAAATATGAAAATTTAAAATTAGTTGAGTTTCTTCTGACGAATTATGTCCACTATATGATTTATTGATTGATTTGTTGGTCATCCTACTTTGTAAAGTTATTCGTAACATGTCTCTTTGTTGAAAAACAAACATATGCACCAATACAGAAGATTATTTGAACACACCTTGAGTTGTTATCATCATAATCTATTCATGCATATTTTCAGCCAAAAATTGACTATAATTATACATGAGTCGTGGCTTGTGCTCCTTGGAGAAGATGGCTACATAACATAGAATAGGTTCATCTACCCATTGGTCCATCTGGTAACCTAACAGGCAAGAAACTAGGGAGATGATTTGTTTAGCTCTCTTTGGGAACATTGAGGCTAAATATGGAGAATTCTTTTTGGGATGTTCAACATCTTTTGGAAGAAATATCTCGAAAATTTGAGCTCTTTGGGGAAATGTAATTTTATGGTATAAATCCATGAGTACAAAAACAAAGAAATGGCTAAGGGAGTCATTCTTAACAATGAGAAGCATTTTGTTTATGGTTTCAGGTGTGATAGAGATCATAATGTCTCCATTCTGAGCTACAATTGTCATTTGAAGGGGATTATACCTAACTTGACACCACATAACTAAATCAGGGAATGAATGAGTTTTAGGGAACATGAACATGGGAAATCGCGATTCCCATAGATTAATTTCATCCTCTGAATCCTCGTAAGTTTGTTTTAGCCATAGGTGTAATTTAAACATATCAATTCACATTCAGTGCCAGTGATCTTAAAAAAATGATCTGCTAAAGGGATATGGTCAAGATCTAGCGTATTAGAGGTTTTTGGATTTTGCTTAGCAGGGGTCTTGCTACCAGTGGGTTGGTGCCTTCTTTTGGGTGCCATATTCTGAAAAAAATGTAGATAAATACAAAAGAAATGTTGATAGTATTGGTAGATGAACAAAGAGAAGTCTTTGTGAATAGTGGTGTCTAATATTTGCTTGGAAAAACAAGTATATTGTATAACAGAAATTAACTGGAGCTGAACTTGAAAACCTGTAATTCAACAATTGTGATGAAATCAGGGAAATCACGTGAAAGAGGTGAAGGGTTTATTTATAACAACGAAGTGGATTACCTTTAATATTGATCAGTTACAAATCGGAGTGGTGTTCTTTGATGGACAATGAGATGCTGGTGACGGGTAGGAACAATGTGTATGGATGTAACGAATATGTAGGAATGGGTATGGACATGTGGGAGAGACTGGTTAGCAGAATGAGCGTGTGAGAAGTCACGATGATTATTGGTAGACGATATAATGATGTGATGGGATGAGCAGATTTTGGAGGGGGTAGTTGTAATGTGGTATTGGGGGGTGGGGTGGGGTGTGCGTAGTTTATGAGGAGATGAAACGGTGGAAGGGGTGCAAAATTGCTTCCCCAACGTTGATCTAGTTGGGGAGGAGGATCACCGTAAAAAAAATCCACCTGATAGTGCTTAACGACAAAATAAATTTTGTCGTTTTATGACTTCAACTTAAAACATTACATAGATTTATTACACATAATTAATCACCCTTTAAAAGGTAACTAACCCAGATTAAAACAAAATTAACCTACGAATTGACACATTTAAGCAAGTGACCATTTTTGTTTTCCCTAATTCTACTTTAACCCTACTCTAGTACATCATTTGGCTAAGTTTTGAGTATATTGAGAAAAATTTTCATCCTATTCAATCCTATCTAATCATTTTCCACCAAGATTAAATAATTTGGTGAACTTATTCACTAATCTAGAGACAAAATTTCAATGATTTGATGATGGTTAAACTATATGATTCAAACTAGAATATTAGGTTGTGGCATTTTAAACAAGTTGCACACAAAACGCTAGTTTATTTCTAATGCAATATTATTCTTTGCTAGTGGAATCTAAATTTCTCAATTATACAATGCTTTTTCCTTTTCACAGGGTTTCCTCTCGTCATTTTTTTTATTTCATTCTCATTTTTTTATTCTATTTGTTTATACCCTGTTTTATAAACAAAAATTAACTTATGTAAATCCAATATGTTACAATAAACCCTATCAATAATATTATACCATAGGAATAAGAACCTTTATATTAATAAACCCCTGGGATTGGCATTATAAACCCAAGGGAATAATATTGAGCCCAAGGGATAAATATTATAAACCCAAGATATATAAACCCCTAGATGAATATTAATATAGGAAACTGAATGGATTATAAACACGCAATAAAAATATTGAACCCAAGGGAACAATATTAAACTAGCAAGGTAATAATACTAAACCCAAGAGATAAATATTATTAACCCAAGGTATCTAAACGCTAAGATAAATATTGTAAACCCTAAAATAAACATGGCTAACCATGGATTACCATGGTTGATTTTCACACTGAGATAATCTTTGTCACAATGTAGAGTCAGACTTTGGTTGACCATGGTTGATTTTCATATTGAAATAATCTTTGTCACAAAGTGACATTAGACCATGGTTAACCATGACTAACAATGCTTGATTTTCATATTGAGAAAAGCTTTGTCACAATTTTACATTAGAACGTGGTTGACCATGATTACAAACCCAAGGGATTTATATTAAAACGTAGGAATAATGTTATAAATCATATAAATAATATTTTGTATTGAGACAATATTTGTCAGAATCTGACGTTGGAGGAAGGTACCATGGTTGATTTTCATATTGATACAAGCTTTGTCGCAATGTGATGTTGCACCATGGTTCACCATGATGGGTTTTCAGATGGAGATAATCTTTGTCATAATGCGATGTTGGGACATCATTGAGCATGGTTTATTTTCATATTGAAACAATATTTGTCACAATGATACATTGGACCATGGTTGACCATGGTTGACAATGCTTGGTTTTCATATTGAGATCATATTTGTCACAATCTGACATTGGAACATGTTTGACAATACTTGACCATGATTATAAACCAAAGGGATTTATATTAAACCATAGGATTAATATTATAAACCCTATGAATAATATTTCATATTGAGACAATATTTGTGACAATCCAACATTGGACCATGGTTGAGCATGGTTAATTTTCATATTGAGATAAGTTTTGTCATAGTGTGATGACCATGATTCACCATGATTGACTTTTACATGGAGACAATCTTGTCACAATGCAACGTTGGACAATTGTTGATTTTCATATTGAGAAAATGTTTGTAACAATGTGACATTGGACTATGATTGACCATGATTATAAATCAAGGGGATTTATATCAGACCGAAGGATTAATATTATAAACCTATGAATAATATTATACCCTAGGAATAATTTAAACCAAAACGATTAATACTAAACCCAAGGGAATAATATTAAACACAAGGGATAAATATTATAAAGCGAAGGTACATAAACCCTAAGATAATATTAATACATGAAATGAAATGGATTATAAATTCAAATGAAAAAATCTAGCCTAAGGGAAGAATGTTAAACCCTATTGAGTAATATAAACTGAACGCATATAAACCCCAACAAAAATATTATCCACCATCTGATAAACATGTTAGTTGATATCTGGCCATGGTTGATTTTCATTTTGATAAAATCTTTTGCGCAAAGGGACAATGGAACATCTTCAACCATTAAGCCCTAACATTAGTACTATAAACATAAATAATATTAATACATTAAAAAAAATTAACACGTTAATATATATATATTATTATAAATAAATATTAATACATTTAAAAAACCATTAACACATTAATATAATCTGTTATTATTAATACATTAATATTAATACATTATAAACCATAAACCATTATTAAATTTTAAACCATTAAACCATTAATATTAATACTTCAATACATTAATGGCATAAACCTCGAGAATATTAATATATTAAAACCCAAGGAATTATAAACACAAGGGAGTAATATTAAACCCAAGGAAAAAATATTATAAACCCAAGGTATGTAAACCCAAGATAAATATTATAAACCCTAAAATAACTCTGGTTAACCATGGTTTATCATTGTTGATCATGGTTTATCATTGGTAAATGTGGTTATGCTATGTTTATAAACACTAAAATCAATATAAAAAACCATAATAAATACTAAACCCAATAGTATAAACATAATATTAAATCCTAATTTATTCAATGTCACATTGCGGCATTGATAAATTTCAATGTAAGGCATCAAGCAATTAATGTTTTAAACCCAAGGGATTATTATTAAAAATACAATAGATTCATAAACCAAGGGGAGTATTAATACTCTAAACCGGGGTGATTAATACTAAATACTAGGATTGATATTATAAACCCTAGTATTAGTATTAAACCTCAAGAATATAAACCCTAATATTAATATTACAAACGCTAGGATTAGTACATGAAACCTAATATTAGTATTATAAAACCTAAGATTATAAACCCTAATATATTATTATAAATATTAGTTACTAATATAGACACACGGGATTAATAAGCTAAATGGATCAATATTATAATCCCAAAGAATAATAAACCCAAAGAAATAATGTAAACCTTATGATTTATATTATAAACCCAAGGGACAATAAATCTCAGGATTAATAGTGTTAACCCAAGGGATTAAAAGCCCAAGGATTAATATTATAAGCCCTATGATTATAAAATTTTATATTATAAACCATAAAACCAATATTATAAAACAACATATTAAACCCTAATTTAGTCATTGTCATATTGAGTTGTTAAATAAATTGCAATGTAATGTATCATTATGGCAATGATTGTCACATTGTTTGTCGTATTTTGACGATGCTTGTCACATGGTTCCATTGGAAATATTTACATAGCATTCTAACGTACCTACATTAAACCCTAATATTAAATCGAATATTATAAACTCTAACATTGTAGAACCCAACACTATAAAAGAAAATACTAATATTATAATCCCTAGGATAAATTTTTTAAGCCCTATAATAAACATTGTAAACCCTAGGATTATAGAACTCAATATTAACCTTAATATTATAAACCCAATATTAAGCACAATATTATAAACCTAATATTAAACTATAAAATTAAACCCAATATTATAAACCCCATTATTAATAACCAAGCCCTTGATATTAAACATAATATTATAAACCCAATGATGGGCCTCCAAATTAGACATAGATTAAGGCCCATCTCAACATCATTAAACACATTAAACCTCTCGTTTTACATTAGATAATGTATTTTTCAACTTTGATATGTTCATTAGGAAGGTTTATGGATAATTGCATATTTGTGCATATTATTATTTATTTTTGTGGAATACTATGACAATATTGGGCAGATTATGAAGATTTGGAGGAGGAGATAATTTAGGGACTTGCTCCCTACTAGAGGAGGATCAATATGAAATAATAGGTCAAGAATACATGATGAAATTATTGCAAAGATTTTGGATCTCCAATGATTGAGAAAATCTAGGAATATGTTCCTTGTCATTTAATGTGAATTCCTTATATCGGGAAACAGATCCACCATTTGAGGGATTTTGGTAGGGAAAGCTTCCTCCTTTCATTTCTAATCATTTTGTATGAGAAATAAACCAAATTTCCCTCTAGTTGTTGATTTTTTTTAATCTTTATGTGGAGAGAACTCGTATTTTTGCAACTCCATTTTCATTTCTTGCGGGGATGTAATTGTATTGATGGAAATAATGAATATTGGTGCCATGTTCAGTTTCTAAATATTTGTATCCTTCATAAATCTCTGAGTTTCCTTAGGCTTGTCCATCCTAGGAGCCTCAGAGCCCTTTTGTATGATTTACGTTTCTTCGTTTCACTTCTTATTCACATTCATCTATTGTTCTTGTCATTTTCTATTTCACCATTTAGTATTGATGATTTCTTGTTGTAGAATTGGGTTAAATGGTTGAAGTACATTACTTTGTAGAATAAAAAGAATCATTTCATCCTTGAAAGAAATTTGGAAGGTCATAATAATCATTGAGCTACTTGGATTAGTTAACTTATTCGCAAATGTAGATTTCTGGAAGTCCCTTATGGAAAATAACAATAAATTTACATTATTTTTTAGAGCATGCTAATCATATTCAGTAGAGTTTATTACACTTAAATTAGATCACAAAAAAAATCTAGTTATAAAAAAAATTCACCCCATTGCATTTTCACTTGTTTAGGTTAGGCATTTGATATATTTACCACCTAACTAGTTCTTGAATTTCTAGATTTTAGACTCATAATTTTCTGCTATTTTTTAGCATAGGTTAGTAGATGTATTTTTGAGTGATTCCACTTGAAATGGGAACCTAATACATCCTAGTAAATAAAAGAAAATGTCCAATCCAATTTTTCTTTGGTTTTCTTGGTCATTCGATGAATTGTAACTTCTTGTAGTAAATCTATAACATCATGTAGTTTCATGTAGTACTCTTCTAGCGTGTATGTACCTACCTAGATTTGCTCAAAAGGATTTGTTTTGGGACCTTAGGGTTTAATAATGACCCCTAGGTTTTGAATAAATGGTTGAGGAGGGACAACCACCACTTAGGACTTGCATTTTTACCCATGCAAAACATCTCAACGATTTGGGTTATTGGACAAATTTATGAATTGGATAAAAATGATGATTTTCTTGATTGCTACATCCAATGAACTTTGTTAATGGATCTCAATGGTTTGAAATTTGGTGGTTAACATTTATTTCATGATCTTTACTTTATTCAATTAGAATAGGTTTCTTTCCTTGCATTTTCCTTCTTGCAATGGGTTAAGGTTTCCATTTCGAGCATTTCATTTTCTGTAATTAGTTTAGGATTTGATTTCATTACATACACTACATTACTTCATGATAGCAAAGTATTGACACATTGTATGTTGCACATATAGTGATGACACCTTTTAAGTTTGTACGAACCCTGAGTTGATAATTAAAGTTGGTAGCCTTGGGAGTTGCAACATTGTTGTTGCAATACCGAAGCTCATCACTTTTTGTCATTGTTTCTATGGAGGTGTAAAAGTATGCATTGTTTTCTTGCCTAGTTGATTCATTTATTTTACTTTATGCAAAAACTAAAAATTGCATTAGGCATATTTCATTTCAATAACAGAAAATTGCATTGCATTAGTATTCTCTTTCAAAAAGAAAAAAAAGTATTACTTCTCCAACACCAACCCCCCCATTTGATCACGTGGTATGGTAAGAGCCACATCGCCATTCATTTTTGGGTAGCAGAAGAAGAGGAAACAAAAAAGGTAGAAGAAATGGATGGATATGATGACAATGAAGAATATTTTCTTCCATTTTCCATTCCAGACACTGATGCCAATGTTCACATGAAGAACATCCATACATACTTTAATCCATACTTTCATGGTCTAAGGTGAGAGGATCTACAAAACTTTCCTTTGAATTCGTAATTGTTCAAAAATATTATTGTTACTTATTAAACACTCAAAAATAGAGATTATCTCTAACAACATTGAAGTATAGAGCTCTTAAATGGTTCATGATTTTAGGGACTAATTCAATAAGGTCATGGAATGATATGCAAAAGATATTTCTACAAAATTATAAAGATCATGATCTTAGAGAAGAAATATTTAGAATGAATAGAAAAGAAGATGAGAGACTTGAGCACGTAATAGAGATGTTCATACATAACGTTAAGAGGAAAAAAATATAGCATTTAGGATCTGACACCCTAAGAAGCCTCTTACTTAGAGAAATTAGGGATGAATGGATTGATCTCCTTGATCACGTGTAAAGGTGATCTATACTAATTATAATTTGAAGAAAATTGTGAAACATGCAAACACATATCAATAGGAAGGGCAAGAGTAAGTAAATCGGATTCAAGATCGGTATGTCAAGAAAAAAATGGAAATTTGTTTGATGACTTTAAAACATAAATTCTTAGCAATCTAGCCAAAGAAGTAGAAATGGAATGCAAGATGAAGAAAAATAAGATGTTTATATTTGTGTTTCCATGTAGAATCACATGATGTTAAATATTGTCCATCGTTACCAAGGTTGAAGGATGTTTACCAAGACGACAAAGGAGCAAGTCCATTGCCAATGCAGTTATGTTATGTAGCTCCAAGAGGACCATGGTATCCTATTAAACCTGATATGATACAATAACCTAAGTTATAATTTCAATATTATTCACATCCACCTCAAAGTAATTGGAATGCACCCTTTCCTTGGTAACCTTGGTCATCTCAACCCCTAAATAAATCTTGGCAACAAGGTTGGCAAGGAATTTATGGGAGGCATCCAAAATATCCTCAATATTTTCCTCAATATCCTCCATACCGAACTCCATGTTATCCCTAGCATTCACCTCAAACACAAACAAAACCTCAATCACCTCCATCCCAAATATCTACTCCCACTCAACTACCTGTACCACTATTTCTGAACCCACACAAGGAAGTAGCTCAACCCACTTACAATGTTGAGGCACAAAAATTACAAACATATCCTCTTTATTTAAATGAAATTCATCTTAGCTCGGGAAGAGCATGAAAAAAAATAGATTCTCTTGATATCATTAAAGGACAACATGCAAAAAAATAAAATTCAAATGAGATGACCAAAGAATCATGGGATGAACTTTACGAGGAGCAGACATTAGAATTACAGACCGAGAAAGTTCCCTCATGTTTACCATCAAATCCTCTATGTGTTTAAGAGAATAATCATTAAATAGAAGAAGATATGAATTTCATGGAAGAATAAGACATCCAATATGATCCAAATCAACAGGTGGAATCGGGACATCACAACTATATTGAAGTATGGTTCCAAACAGTCACTAAGTTGCAGCAAGATTCTCTTCTTCAACTGTGCTTGATATAATCAAAGTTAAAGGATTTGGTCTCTTACATTAAGGTACATGTCAAAGAATATGTTTTGAGCCTACACATGATTTTATCTGTCATCCAGTTATGCAAGTGACTCCATTGGAAGTATTCCTACACTTGAAAATGTTTTTTTTTTTCCAAGTAGAGTAGGATAGGAGAAGAAATAAAAAATGAAAAATGAGAGAAAAAATAAAATCTCAGGTGAAAACCTCCTTTTAGGTGCCTAATATTGACTTATTAATTGAAAACCTCCATGAGGCAGTCAACTGGTTGGAAAAGAGAGAAAAGTGGATAAAAATAAAAGATCCTAGGTGAAAACTTGTTTTAAGGCACCTCAACAGACCTACTAGCTGAAAACCACATTGAGGCTAGTAGGACTAGAATAAAAAATGAAAAAATTAAAATATTTTCTCCATGTATTTCTCTCTCATGAATCCAAGTGTTCTCCAACATATCCAAGCAACAAAAACAGGTTCACCATCAAAACAAAAGTTGGTCAAAAGCGTAGTTAAAGGAAGTCAAACATGGAATTTCTCCTCATTTGCTCAAATTCTCTAGAAGGACCAAGGCCATGCTAATCCATCACCATCATCTATTTCCACCTTCCACTCATCATTCCCAAGATTTTTCCACTCATTTTCCTTGTTGTCTTAAAATGCTACAGGAAGATCCTATAGTTACTACAGGAAAAAAAATACATAGAGAAGAGTTAGTTTTTTGTCATATCTTGAACACCATGCATCTATTTCCAAATATCTTTTAGGGAGATAAATATGGATGATAGTAACATTCCCAAGCAATTTCAAAAAATTTTGGTGCACACTTTTTGAGAAATTAACCTCCATCACCTACAACCATGTTTGCAATTTCGCGATATTCGTGCATCCATTTGAAAAGTTGTTTCATGGGGAGATGCATATGGATAATGGTAACATGACAAAGTAATTTTAGAAATTCAAGTGCACATTTCTCACAAAATTTACCTCCATCACATATAACCATTTTTTAATTTTCTCGAGATTCATGCATCCATTAACCGAGATGTTTTATGAGGAGTACATAAGGATGATGGTAACATGACTAGAAAACTTCAACTCAATCCATTATACCATTTTGGAAATATGGATATTGAAACAAGTCTATGATAGAAGGTTTCCCTAAATTACTACAAGAAGATCCTTTGGTACTACAGGATGAATAAGAAGAAGCTATAGGAGGCATTCTAATTGGAGAAACGGGTGAAATGATCATGTATTCTTTAAGGAAGGTTGATATAGGTCCCCCAACAGCACTTTCATCACTCATCCACTCCATCTAACCAAAATCCCTCTTCAAATTCCACTTTGCCTTACACTAAAAAAATTATAAAAACCTTTGTCATCAACTTTTCCACCACCTCGTGATGATTTTGACCTTGTCCTTATACCTCACATGACTCATTATCAATCCCAGGTGAATCAATGAGGTCTCAAAGAGGAATTAAATGATTTTTATAGGAAGAGGATTCCTCATGTAATCAATCTGCACAGTTACAACAAAACTCAACATCAATTTGTTTTTCACTCACACAACAAAAGATCTAGCCACCTTGAGTAGTATGAAGCTATTTATGAAGATTGAAAAGCAGGCACAAGCTCTGTAGGAAGAAGTCCATCCACTCCACCAGAAAAATATTGAACACTACAAAGAAAATTTCATAGAACAAACTTATTAGTCAAAGAATGATCATGCTATTAAGTCCTATACATAACAAAGAAAAGAAAATTAGCACCTCTAGGGAAGCATGGATCGATCATCAACTCAATAACAACATGCATGCCTCTACAACAACCATTAGGTAGGTACAGGTATGCAAGGTGTTATAGAAAGGGGATAAGGGTGTGAAAAAATCAGTCTAAAATGTTATTGAGGGGCATGTAAGTCAAGTTGAGGGTTTACCCTAGGTTCATATTATCATTTATGCTCAAAACAATTTTGAACATGCTACTACAAGGTTTCCTGTAGTTACTACAGAAATTACTACAGGATGTCCTTGTTTACTACAATATCTCATCTAAGGGCATTCTCAAGGTTGAAGAGGTTTCTAGAGGGTGGAAAAAGGTAGCATGAGATTAGAAAAGGATGTGGAAGAGCTTGCCAAACCAAAAGTCTTAAAGAACCCATCTTGCATAAGGGGAAAAAGGAAGGGTTGTACAAAACAAGGAGGCCACCAGGGCCATGGATGAGGCACAATGATGTTACTAAGATGCTCAGAGGATAAGAAACACTTTCAACACTGGGGTATGATGGTCCTCCAAACATAAATTAAAACCCATCTAACTATCCTTCAGCTCAGTAAACCTCTCTTTTTGAATTATATAATGTATTATAAACTTTAATATGTTCATTAGGAAGGTTTATGGATAATTTCATATTTGTGCCTAATATTATTTATTTTTGTGGAATATTGTGAGAATATTGGGCATATTATGAAGGTTTGGAAGAGATAATTTAGGGACTTGATCCCTACTATAGGAGGATCAATTTAAATTATAAATCAAGAAGATATTATGAAATTACTGCACAAATTTTGGAGCTCGAGTGATTGAGAAAATCTAGGATTGTGTTCTCTATCATTTAATGGAGATTCCTAGTATGGGGAACCAAATCCACTATTTGAGGGATTTTGGTGGGGAAAGATTCCCCCTTTCATGAGGAATTCTTCCTAATCATTTTTTATAAGTACCAAGTCAAATTTTCGTCTAACAATTGATTTTTCTTAGTCTTCTTGTGGAGAGAACTGGTATTTTTATAACTCCACTTTCATTTCTTGCAGGGATGTAATTGTATTGATGGAAATAATGAAGATTGGTTCCATGTTTAGCTTATAAATCTTGGTCTCCATCATAGGACTCTGAGCTTCTGTTGGCTTGGTCATCCCAGGAGCCTTACAATCCTTTTGTACGATTTAATTTTCTTCCTTTCACTTGCTATTCACATACATCTCTTTTCTTGTCTTTTTCTATTACTTCATTTAGTATTGATGATTTATTTTTGTAAGATTGGGTTAAATTAATTTATTTTCAAGGATAAAAATCATCATTTCAAGTTTGTAACAACTTTGTAAGGTCATAGTAATCATTGAGCTACTTGGATTTGTTTGCTTATTCCCATATCTAGAGTTATGAAAGTCCCTTGTGGCAAATAACAATAAAATTATGTTATTTTTTAGAGCATTTTATCAAGCTTAAATTGAGTTGATTCCACTTGAATTAGATAAAAAAAATTCTAGTTAATAACAAATTTTACCCCATTGGATTTTAACTTGATTAGGTTAGGCATTTGATAGATTTACTAGCTCACGAGTTCTCGAATTTTTACATTTTAGACTAGTAATTTTCTGTTATTTTTTAGCATGGCTCAACGGAGGTATTTTTAAGTGATACCACTTGTAATGGATACCTAATACATCCTAATAGATAAATAAAAAATCCCCATACAATTTGGATTTTATTTTCTTGGTCAATCCATGAATTATAACTTCTTGTAGTAAATCTGTAACATCAAGTAGTTTCTTGAAGTACTCTTCCAGTGTGTATTTACTTGCCCAGATTTGTTCAAAAATATTCATTTTGGTCCCTTAGGGTTGAATCATATCCCCTAGCTCTACATAAATGGTAGGGGAGGGATAAACATCACTCACGACTTGTCATTTTACCCATGCAAAACATCTCAACGATTTGGGTTAATCGACAAATTTATGAATTGGATTATACAATGATGATTTTCTTGATTTCCACATCCAATGAGCTCTGTTAAAGGATCTAAACTCTTTGAAATGTAATGGTTGTAATTTAGTTCATGATCTTTACTTTATTAAATTAGAATAGGTTTAGTTCCTTGTATTTTATTTCTTGCAATAGGTTAATTTTTCCATTTCGAGCATTTCATTTTTTGTAATTAGTTTAGGATTTGATTGCATTACATGTACTCTGTTACATCATGATAGCAAAAGAAGGACACATTGTATGTTGCACATATAGTGCTGATACCTCTTAAGTTTGTATGAAACTTGGGTTGATAATTAATTTGGTAGCCTTGGGAGTTGCAACATTCTTGTTGCAATACTGAGGCTCATCACCCAATATTAAGCAAAATATTATAAACCTCCATATTAGAAACCCAAATATTATAAACTCTAATATTTAACCCTAATTTTGTAATCTCGCATCGTGACGTTGAATAGTTGGTATAAAACTATGTTATATCTGTGGTATATCAACCACATTTGTATGAAGCAATCAGATATGAGGCATTCAAACTTAATTTATTGAAAGGGCATAAATATTATGTTTCTATTCAACTTTGTATTAATTAGATATTAGATTTTAACAACACAAATTAAACAACCAAAAAATATTAGTATTAACTTTATTATCCATGTAAATTTATAAATGTAAATACTAAGAGTTTGAATAAAATTGAATTGAATAAAATTGAAAATGATTGGACATATATGTATTACAAACAATATTTAGCATGTGTTTATAAAATAGGCTAGGTTACTAATAGATTGACTTTGACTTTTG
>APFE030747210.1:74689-97871 GCA_000404065.3 Pinus taeda
CTACTTATTTCTAAATCACTGTTAAAAGAGAATTTTGATATTTGAAATTAATAAGGATTTTGATGGCTCTCAGCAATTAAATCCACTAAATGGTTATGTGAACCAACGAATAAAAACAGGACGATTTAAATCGATATTTGAAATTGATAATTGATAGTGATTATGTCCACCATCGACTTTACGTGTTAAACGACACGTGGTCGGTGGAATGTGCCAATTACAATCCAACGTTTAAAGCGTAGCTATAAATCCCATGCCTGTTTCGTGGTAATATGTGGCTATTACGATATGACGCTCAATCAAATATACGAGGCATTTCCTTCCACTTGCACCTTCTCTCTCTATATAAATCCCTTCATTTCATGTGGTTAAAAAAATCAGTCTACAGAGTCCGTTTATTCCTTTGGTCACCTAGAATTCAGAGTCCACTTTTGGATTTCAACCCTAATTTCCATACTCACTACACGAGTGAAAACGAAATGGTCTATTCTTCAACAAAACCAATTTATGGCAAATTCCACCCTTTATAAACTATCACACCAAGCCCTTCCTTAAATCCATATCCACACACCTGTACCGCTACTTTCTCATAATTGACGCAATGGTTTGGACCAAAGCAAATGAACTTACCCAAAATTTCTTGATTTAGCCACAGCCACAACCTTTTTTCTCAATATGAAATCATCACAATGTAGCGACCTTCTATCTCGCTCGCTTCTATAGCGGCGACTTATCTCATTGCTTGGATGGCGTGCGATTGGTAATTATAGAGGGGAACATCGTTGCTACTATGTAATATATAGCCTAACATTGGCTTCAGACGTGGTCACAGCTTCCTTATCATTATACTTGGCTGGATAACGGTAAACCTCAGTCATGCTGGGCGCTGACGCTATTTGGGCCACCCTTGAAGTCCCTATTTGGAAATTTGCCCACAGACTAGAAGTGTGTCCGGCTATTACTATATAGCGAATGAGAGGAATAACCAAAGTCGTTTGATAGGAGTTAGGTGTTTAGACGAACCAAGTCCCCATTCTGGATCTTCTATATTTGTACGTCCCTAACTCCCTAAGATGAATTCATAAACTGAAGTTTAACAAACAGGTCTAGTTCTTTCGAATTTATGTCATCAAATCCCTATAATTGTTGGCTCTGTTTGCATTGATTGTAACTCTGGTTGCAATGGAAAGTGGATTCTTCCTAAGAAATAATATTAGTGGCAGTGAAACTAATAAAATTCCGGTTAGTTGTCTATCCTAACTCTGTGGGCCGGTTTCCTTGTAAGCCAAATCAACGCCCCTAGTGAAACAAAGGCTCAACTATCGTAGCAATTGGATCAGCAAACTTTGTCCGATATATCCGCTTACACCGAACAAGCTTTCTACAAAACAATATCCTTATGCTTCCTAGCCGCTTGAAAGGATTATTTATGAACGAATGTGTTGAGAGGAGACCAACTTCATTGAGACATACCACTTGTATATTATCTAGTGGATTATGCCTTTGCTATCTCCATAGCAGGATATGAATATCAGTCGATTAATCTGTATCACTGAGAATTCAATCTACTTCTGGGAAGACTGGGTTAATGGGCATGAAATCTGAAATTGAATTTGTGGCCATAGCTCTTTCCAAAAACAATGCAATTTGCAGCCTGTAAATTCTGTGTAGCCAAGAGTAGATTCTATATATTATGTGTATCCAATAGTATATTCTATGTAGCCTAGAGTAGAGCGCAACCCTCTCTCATCCGTATTATTATGGTCTTGTTCATAGCACTAGGTGAGTAATATATTCAATGGAGCCCATACATTCTGGATCTGTAAGTGGCATATTCGCTATAGTTTTTGGAAGCACGTGAACTACATGCAAAGCAAATTGGCTACATGCAAGCGGCTCATGTTTTATTTACAACTCTCATATTTTTATTAGACTTTATTTAATGTTTGTTTATGTTTTTCATTATTATTTTATGTGGCAAATAAAATTATTCTATACACTAAGGACTGCCATTTGTGCGATCTGTTGCCCCACATGTTAACCACTTTGTTTCTGTTTATGCTATTATGTAATTTGTGTTTTGTACCTATAGGTTGATTCTTTGACAGAGAAGATGCGAGACATAATTTTCAGTGTCTTGTATGCATCAGAAAATCCACAACTGGCGGTAATTGCAGAAATCCTTCCCAACATGGCTTTTAGAGGAGTGTTACAGTGGAATCAATTAGATTTACTATCCCACATCTTCAATTTCCATTTAGGGAAGGAGCGAGGATACTCCTATTTCAGCAGAATTCCTTCCGAACATGGCTTGGAAAGAAGAGAGTTACATCGAAGGTAATTTTTTGTCAAATCTTTTTAAAGCTCAACCTTTTGTGGTTTTCAATAGGTACTATCAAATTATGTGCTCCCTCTACAATAATATCCAAAGCATGAATAAGATCCAAAGCCTACTGCGATCCTAGTTAAGATGTCACTTCATCGATTGACAAGTAAACTCAGAATCCTACTCATACCAACAAAATACTTCGGAATATATCCACAGACGCTATAATAACAAAAACACATGTTCATTCGAGTATTAATTTTCATAATAGAGCATCCATTTTCATAGTGTGAACAATGATCTCATATAGGCTCCACACACTACCGGTTGGAATGATAATTTACACTGCCATGGAGCTACAGCGACCGCAGGGTTCTGTTTTCAGAAAACCTCCATTTGAGTTTCCTGCGATGTGATCAAGTCGCAGATCGCATATCACACATTTCCTTGTTAACCTTCGGTGCGTTCCTTCTATTGTTTGTGATTGCGATTTCGCGATGGGATTTGATCTCATATTCCAAATTGCATGTTTCAAACGGCTATGGCAGTGACGGCACATCTTTTCTCTTCCTCCTATGCAATGGTGCGATGTTGTGATGGGCCACTCATTAAATTACGATAGGATATTTTCAGCCGTGTAATTAATGATATTTACGACTGTTGGTAAATGTAGGTGAAATTTTTAATTTTATTGTTTTATATTTTATGGAAGTATTCATTATATATAAAAAAAATGCAATGGCAGACAAGAGTGAGTAGAATTAAAAAGAGAGTTTTTTTTTTGCAACGCATAGCAGTGCTAAAATTGTAATTTTCTGACATAGTGAAATTAGTTTCTGGAACTGAAGCATTCCTGTTGTAATCCCTCTGAGTAGAGGAAGACTATTTTGTAACAGTTTTTTTTTTTGTTATGATTAAGATCCTGTACTAAAAAAATTAGTTGTTCTATGTGTAATTTCTTTTGTGTTGTAAATTAACAGAAATTTCCAACATGGTATCAGAGCTGGTCTAGGCACTCACTGAGTCAAAAACAGAGTTTGTTTTTTTTCATTGTAGGAGCTGTAAGAAGCTTATTGAGCAGATTTTTCTCCACCAGAAAAAGATTTTTTGCTTGTTTTGTTATACAGTCAGTATCTCTTCTTTACTTATACACGTTAAAATGGAAGATGCTAGAACTGGTTTGACAAATTCCCAACTGCCATAGTTTAATGGGAAAAATCACAGTTATTGGTCCATAACAATGAAAGAATTGTTTGCTTCTCAAGGAATATGGGAGCTGGTTGAAACTGGCTATGCTGAACTTGCAGGTGCAACAACATTGGCTACTTTGACAATAGCAGAAAGAGACTAGTTGAAGAGCGATAGGAAAAATGATGCCAAATCCCTCTTTTTTCTCTTCCAATCAGTACATGACATTGTTTTTCCACGGATTGCAGCAGCAACAAAATCCAAGGAGGCATGGGATATTCTCAAAACTGCTTATCAAGGCATGGAGAAGTTGAAGACTGCAAAGCTGCAGATGTTGAGGAGAGACTTTGAAACACTCAGCATGAAAGAATCTGATATAATAGATTCATTCTTCACTCAGGTTATTGGGTTGATAACCCAGATAAGATCTCATGGTGAGATTCTTGAAGAAAGAAGGATTGTAGAGAAGATCTTGAGAAGTTTACCCTCAAGGTTTGAAGCTATTGTGGTAGCAATAGAAGAAACAAAGGATCTCTCACAGTTCACAGTAGATGAACTGAGTGCTTGTCTAATATCTCATGAACACAGACTGAGTAGAGGAACAGATTCCTCTTTTGAGCAAGCATTCAAGACTCAGATGTCTTTTGGCCAAGGAAAAGGTCGAGGCAGAGCAAATAACATAAGTCATGGAAGAAGCCAAAACAAAGGCATAAATAATCTTGCAAGCACAAGGGGAAGGAGCTGCAATCAGAACCAAGATGAAGGTTCAAGCAAACAGCGAGCTCATGGACACAAGTATGACAAATCCAAAGTCCAATGTCATTATTGTAAGAAATATCGGCACTACGCTAATGGATGTAGGAAAAAACAAAATGATATGAATAGTAGGCAGAATGCTAATTTTGCAAATGAAGAACATAAGAATCCAAAGATTGTGCTGTTAACATGTAACATTGCACAAGACAGACAAGAAGATTTTTTGTTCTTATACTCAAGTTGTAGTAATCACATGACTGGAAATATTGCAATGTTTGCTAATCTGGATGAAAATGTGAAATCCGAGGTAACAACAGGAACTGATAGTAAGATATCTGTCAAGGGTAAGGGCAGAGTCAGTATCCGAGCAAGAAATGGAGAACAGATGATTGTGCCAGAGGTAACTATGTACCTGGTTTGAAATTTAATCTTTTGAGCATTGGACAGCTCATTAAAAAAGGTTACAATGTGTTCTTCAAAGATGATATGTGTACAATCAGAGACATACCTCCAAGTAAGAAGATCATTGCACAGGTGCAGATAACCAGCAATACAATGTTTCCTCTCAAACTCACGACAGATTTGAAGGAAGGAAGAACTATTGCAGCTGTAACACAAGAAGTCTTTCAGGAACAAGTGAAAGATGAGAATTGGTTGTGGCACTTGAGATTTGGACATCTCAATTTCGGAGGCTTGAATCTATTGCATGGAAAGGGAATGGTAAAGGGATTGCCATTGATCGAGAAACAGACAGCCTTTGTGAAGATTGCATCTTGGGCAAGCAACACAAAGAAAGATTTCCAGCAGGAAAGAGTATAATGGCAAAAGCACCCTTGGAAATTGTGTGTGGACCGATGAAAATACCATCCTTTGCCCGAAATAAATATGTTTTAACTTTCATTGGTGATTACACCAGAAAGACATGGGTGTATATGCTGAAACAGAAGAGTGAAGTGTTTCAGAAATTACGCCACTTCAAAACTCTTGTTGAGAAGCAGTGTGGGCATTATATCAAAGTGCTAAGAACAAATAGAGGAGGAGAGTACATCTCCAAAGACTTTCTGTGTTTTTGCAGAGAGAATGACATACAAAAGCAGTTCACCGCGAGGTATATACCTCAGCAAAACGGTGTTGCCAAAAGGAAGAATAGGAAAATTCTTGACATGGTCAGAAGTATGATGAAAGCAAAATACTTGCCGCATGAGTATTGGGCAGAAGTTGTCACTTGCGTAGTTTACATCTTGAATAGATGCCCAACTAAAGCTGTTATGAACAAAATACCAGAAGAAGCATGGAGTGGTCAAAAGAAAACTGTCACTCACATGAGAGTATTCGATTGTGTAGCATATGCATATGTACCAGATCAGCTAAGGAAGAAGCTTGATAGTAAGGGGGAGAAGTGTGTCTTTATTGGCTATTGTGATGAGTCAAAAGCATGCAAACTCTATAATCCAACCGCCAAGAAATTGATAGTAAGCAGAGATGTGCAGTTCATTGAAGATGAAGCTTGGGATGGAAGCTTAGAGAAGACAGTGAATGTGAAGACAATTTTGTCTCACGAAGAAGAAGAGGAGGGACAGCAGCAAATAATCCTTCCTTGGTGGCTCCTCCTCCACCACACCAAGTACAGCAAACCACACCACAAGCTGGAATTCGAACAGCCTTGACAAATCAAGGAAGTGCTTCCCAAAGCACACCACACGGATCCGAAATACCCTCAAGTTCGGATGGAACTCCAAGCACACCAAGAAGACCAAGATTCAGAAATCTGAATGAGATTTATGAACAAGGAGAGGTAAGTAACAATACCGATCTCAATTCATTATTCGCTTTGTATTGTCATGTTGATGACCCAGTTCATTTTGAAGATGTTGTAAATGAAAATAAATGGATTGAAGCAATGAATGAAGAAATTGGTGCAATTGAGAAGAGTAAAACATGGGAGTTAGTGGACCTCCCTGAAGGAAAAAATGCCATTGGAGTTAGGTGGGTCTATAAGACCAAAAGCAATGCTGAAGGCAAGATTGATAGGCACAAAGCAAGACTTGTTGTGAAAGGCTATAAGCAGCAACAAGGCAAAGACTATGATGAAACCTTTGCACCAGTAGCAAGGATGGAAACAGTCAGAACATTTTTGCCTAATGTGGCACAACACAAATGGAAGATTTATCAGATGGATGTTAAATCTGCATTCCTGAATGGAGTGTTAAAAGAAGAGGTTTATGTTGAACAACCTCCAGGCTATGAAGTTGAAGGCCAAGAGCATAAAGTTTGCAACCTGAAGAAGGCTCTTTATGGACTGAAGCAAGCTCCAAGAGCATGGTACAGCAGAATAGATGCTTATCTGATTGAGAATGGGTTTGATAAGTGTGATGGTGAACCCACACTCTACATAAAGGATAATGAGGGTAAGATTCTTATTGTTGTTTTATATGTAGATGATTTGATTTTTACTAGCAATGATGCTTCTCACATTGCTGATTCTAAAGAAGCCAGGAAAAGTGAATTTGAAATGACTGACTTGAGCTTCTTAAGATATTTTCTTGGAATTAAAGTAGACCAAAGTGAAAATGGTGTTTTCATTTCTCAAGTTAAATATGTAGAAGCAGTATTGAAGAGATTTAACATGCAGAATGGTAAGGAAACTATGACTCCAGCTGTAATGGGGTTGAAATTGACCAAATAAGACAACAGCAAGGATTTTGATCCAAAATTGTACAAGAGCATAGTTGGCAGCCTTATGTACTTGACTGCAACTAGGCTGGACATTATGCACGTTGTGAGTTTAATCTCTAGATTTATGGAAAGACCGAAAGAGACTCATTGGCAGGCAGCCAAGAGGATTCTAAGGTATGTGAATGGAACGAAGTGGTTTGGTATTTTATACTCCTTTTCTGAAAGTTTCATGTTGACAGGTTACACTGACAATGATTGGACTAGAAGTGTTGATGATAGGAAAAGCACATCGGGATATGTGTTTCATATCGGATCGGGAGCCATATCATGGGCTTCCAAGAAGCAACCAGTTGTGTCTTTGTCAATAGCAAAGGCAGAGTATGTGGCAGCAATAGCAGCAACATGCCAAGCAGTGTGGTTGAGAAGAGTTCTTAGAGATTTGTGTCATGAACAAGAAAAGGGCACAGCCATTTACTGTGACAATAGCTTGGCAATAGCATTGTCTAAAAACATTGTTTTTCATAAAAGGACAGAGCACGTAGACACCAAATTTCACTTCATACGTGAATTGGCTAACAATGGTGAGATTGTTTTGCAGCACTGCAGAACAGAGGATCAGTTAGCTGACATCTTGACAAAACCATTGGGAAGGAAAAGTTTTGATCATTTCAGGAAATGCCTAGGTATGTAGAAAAACACAGCAGTTTAAATTAAAGGGGAGTGTTGGAATGATAATTTAAACTGTCGTGGAGCGACAACGACCGCAACGTTCTGTTTCCAGAAAACCTCCATTTGAGTTCCCTGTGATGCGATCAAGTCGCAGATCGCATATCGCACATTTCCTTGTTAACCTTCGCTGCGTCCCTTCTATTGTCTACGATTGCGATTTCGCGATGCAATTTGATCGCATATCACAAATCGCATGTTTCAAATGGTTATGGCAGTGGCAGCACATCTTTTCTCTTCCTCCTATGCGATGGTGCGATGTTGTGATGGGCCACGCTTTAAATTCTGATAGGATATTTTCAGCCGTGTAATTAATGATATTTACGGCGATTGGTAAATGTAGGTGAAATTTATAATTTTATTTTTTTCTATTTTATGGAAGTATGGAAACAAGCAACACGTATGAAAGATATTTTTGTGTTGTTCATTATATAAAAAAAAAAGGCAATGGCAAACAAGAGTGAGTAGAATTAAAAAGAATTTTTTTTTCTGCAACGCACAGTAGAGGTGAAACTGTAATTTTCTGAGATAGTGAAATTAGTTTCTGGAATTGAAGCGTTCCTCTTGTAATCCCTCTGAGTAGAGGAAGACTATTTTGTAACAATTTTTTTTTTGTTATGATAAAGATCCTGTATTAGAAAAATCAGAGCATTGTTCTTTGTGCAAATTCTTTTGTGTTTGAAATTAACAGAAATTTCCAACACTACCAACTCGTTTATAGCTGAATATGCAACCTATTTCATAAAATTTTAACATTTCATAAATAAGAAGATCCTACTTTAAGATTACCTATGGGAGTGATACTCGTCTTGCTTGTTTTGTAAGGCATCACTCAAGGGATGGAGATACTCTTTTGCTTTATTTTCACCCAACATTTGTTTGAGAATTAAATCTCAATATTTCCCACCAAAACTCGGAAACATAATCCACATTCACTTGTAATTGTACCATATTTTATCAAAGTTTCATAGTTGAGATGCGAGAAATACCATATCTATGGAGAGAATTACCATGCTCTCAGAGGATGGGTCGGTGATTGCACTGTTTATGAGAAGAGTCCCTACTGTGTTGCAATTTTCCTCTCTGTATTAGCCATGTTTGGTCCCTTCTAAGAATCGTTACAGGTTACTAGAATGAAGCATCTAGTGGTGATTATTGGCCTGTACAGTTCGAGGTAGTTTGATTGGTTTTGTTTTGAATCTCCATTAATCATACTCGATCTGATGCTTTTATCCACTGATGATGAATGGACCAAAGTTTGTTGGTCCTTCTCATGGAATGTTGATGAATGGTTTCCATACCATCTCCTTGTCCTCGGTGGGTCTCATCAACTACTTGCTACCCTACTTCCCCCTTGTTTTGAATAGGCATTTGAATCAACCAACAAATAGATGTTGTCCCCAAGATTTGTTTGAATGATTTAATCAATTGGCATTAGAGAATAAGCATTTGAATGAAGCAACAAATAGATGTGAACAAAGCATTTCCATTTAAGCAAAAACCATGGATGGAAAAGATAAACTAACAAAAAGATGAGGAATGTCGGAGAGGGAAGATGCTAGGTACCTACGGAAATGAAAGTGACGTGATTTGGATCTATATTTTTACACCTTGAATGCCATCTTGTTGAGAAATTTTTGTGTGATATGTAAATGGGATTGTGCAGGGGATTATTAAAAAAATTAAGCTTAAGTTGGGAATCACAAGGAAAGCAATAAAATAATAGTAGGAATAATGAAATAAGAGATGACTTTTCAAATAAAATGAAAGGGAAAAATTTCGAATCGTGTTTTTCACCTTACTTCATTACATGTTTATTTCATTAGATATTTATTTTTTCTAATGAAAAACTAAATTCCACATTGGATGAGTACTAACTCTCATATTTCTCATAGACATATAGTGATATTAAATTAGAATATATAAAAAATCATCTTCTTTTCAATTTCAAAAAAACGAAAAATAAATATATTTTTCATGTATTTTCATTAGTCTAATTTTAAATCAATTATATGTTTGGAGAATAGATATATTCATTGACTATAAATTAATTATACATATAATGAATATTTTTAATTTAAACTTAAAAAACCTATAATAAAATATATCAAAAAATTATTTTAAAATTTAATTTTGTCCTTATTTCAAAAATATTAACTATAATCAACTTGGATTTGTTGGTTAAATTGCTAGAAATAAAGGTATTTAAAATAAAGCGAGGGGTGTTGATATTTATGGTTAATTTTATTGGAATTTTAAAAGTGAAATTTCATATATATTTTTAGCGATTGTTGTAAGAATAAGATTAGATGTCATTCCTAGTTGAAGAGAGATATAAATATATTAGAGAAATTTTGAGGTTTAAAATGAGCTTCAAAAAAATGTACAACCAAAATAAAATTTATAATAATAAATAGGATTTATGATTATGATGTTAACCATGGCGATGATTCCCCAATTTTGGAGTAAATAAGTAAAATATTAAAAACGAAAAAGAATAAAAAACTACTTTTTTAGCTCGTATTTTCAACTTATCTCCCTATGGTTTTACTCAAATTTCAAGCAAAAGCACTCATTAGATTCATAATTTAATTCCTCATCCACAGAGTAATAAAGTTTCAGAATTTTGATTGACTGTGCTATATGAAACATGAAAATACATGAAAAATGTGATTGCAATAATGTATTTTCATGTATTTCTCATTTTTCGTTTAGCAAGGTCCATCAAAAATATGGAACATTGTACTCCACGGATGAGGAATTAAATTGCACATCCAACTAGTGCTCTCACTTGAAATTTGAGTAAAATGTTGGGAGATAAGTTGAAAATACGAGTTGAAAAAATAGTTTTTGCTTTTTTCCCTTTAAAATTTCATGATATAATCTAATTTTATTTGATTAATTCCACTATTTTTTTACAATATCCCTTAGATGGCTCATTTTAGGCCTCAATATTTCTCTAATGAATATTGTTTGGTAATGGTTCTATATTTCTTTTATTCTTTTGTAATCCTATTATTTCTAATAATGAAAAAGGTGAAATATAATTTAAAATTCATGAAAGTCTAGGAAAATAAAATTTACACTACAATAAGAGTACAACATAAGAGAACAAATGGAACTTATGTTAAAAGTACAAGTGAATTATAAAAGAGTATCATGGGTTTCTCTAAGGAGAAGTAGTAATGTATACCTAATGTCATTATATTTAATTAATTTTATTAAAATTGATTTCAAAGCGCCAAATTTCCTCAAGGAATTATTATAATTTGACGAATTTATTGGGTGAATTATTCTAATTCAATTTCATTTATATTTGTATATAACTAGCCTAACTAAATTAGTAAATTTTGTTGATATAAGTTGATGGGTGTCACTTTCATATCCTAATTGGTATTTAAGTGTAAAATATCATTGATAGGTGTATGTCAACATGATTTAGTAATGTGGTTGTGCTAGTTGATTGCCAATGTGTGTGGGGTGGGTTCATTGATGATGGTTTACTATGGTTGACATTCATTAAGTCTAGTTAAAAATGCTAGATCAAGTTTGACCATGGTTGGGAAGGTTGATTGATTTTGAAGAGGGTTGATCAATTGTGACCATATTTGACCAAGGTTGACCATGGTAAACATTTTATCTAATAACATAATTATGCTATATTAATCTTACAATGTCACATCATTGTTGATTGCTATTACATTGTCACAATAATTTTGTCCATGTTGAATGTAACATTAATCTTAATATTAATGTTACATTAATGGTTCAGGAAGATTAACCAAAGCTGATCAAGGATACAATAGTTGATTGAGTTTGTCATGGTTGATCTTGTTAATTATGTTTGACCATGATGGATTATGGTTGGCCTTGATTGACCATGATTAACCATGGTTGACCATGATTATCAACATTAGCCATGGTGATTATGATTAACATTGTTTGTCCAAGATTGACCACTAAAAAATATGGTTTTCCATGGTTGTCCATCGTTGACCATGGTTCGATGGTTAGTCATTATTGAGCATGGTTAACAATAGTTGACCATGTTTACCATTGTTGATGAAGGATTATTAGGATAGATTTTGGTGGACTAAGGGTGACCATGGAAGATCATGTTGACTACAATTGACAATGGAGATAATATTTGACAATAATTCGCCATGATTCACCATGGAGACCACAGTTGACAACAATTACCCATTTGACCATGGTGAGCATAATTGAACATGGTTCACTATGTTCAATGAATCTTAAGATAGATGACCATGGATTGGCATGTTAATTATGGTTCACAATGGGTTGACCATGTTCACCGTAATAGACCATGGTTGTCCATGTTTTCTATGGTTGATTATGGGTTGTCTATGATCGACGTGCTTGACCATGGTAGGCCTATGTTTGTCAGTTTTTGATACACCTTGATCAATGTCAATATAATATGGTGATTGGTGTATAAAATGTGGAAAATGTATCTAATCAGTGTACATCAACCATGTTTACTAATTTGGTTGTGCTACTTGATAGCTAGAGTGTGTGCCAAAAAATTAGTAAACAATGGTTGACTATAGTTGACTATTTGTAACATTTATCTCTACCTCTATCTTAAAATAATATTTACCATGGATAACCATGCTTTTCCAAATCAATCTATACATGAGAATGATAGATTATCATTCACAATGGTTGACCACAATGGACCATAGTTTTCGATGTTTGAAAATGATGGACATTTTTTTACCATCATTGACTCTAGTTAAGCATGATGAATAGGGGTTGACTATGTTAACCATGGGTGAACATGGATCAAAAAATTTGGCCATGGTTTTCCATAGTTTTCCATGATAGATTATGGTTGCCCATGTTGGTAATAAATATCCATGATTGACCATGTCTAACAAACGGGACCTTGATTGACCATGTTTGGACATGGAAGGGGAATATTAATAGACAATGGTTGAATAGGGTTTATATGGCTATGGTATGGATGGTTTTGACACCTAGCAGGTGGTTGGAATTAGATTCTCCAACATTTGTAACCATTTGATTCGCTACCGATCACCCTCCGCAACAACATACATTTTCACAATTTTCCATTCAATGTTAAACTGGAATTCAGTTTCCCGTAAGAAAATAATTTTCCCAAGAGCACGTGTTACAATTTCAGGACTTCCCTTAGAAAGATGAAATAACTATGATGGATAGAGGAGAAACATGTAGTGATACTACTACAACAGCTAAACATTCTGATAACCTGGGATAAAATCACACAATAGCATAGAATATAGTTGTAGTCTTTGAACTTGAATTATATGAGAATTGAATAATAAATAGATAAAAGAACATGTAGGAGATCCTTTCAAATGATCTTTAGAAGGATATCTCCTTTTAAAGGATCTTGAAAACCCTGATAATAATCAGACATAATTTTGAAGGACCTTGAGAACCCTAATAATAGTCACAGAATTTTAGTTCATACATATGTCACAAATGCTTCCTAATTTAAACTCTACCTAAATAACCAGAAAATGTGTACGCACTAGGAAGAGTCATCGTCTTTATCTTCATGTGTGTATACTCGTATTCATCGCCGTTATAATATACAGAGAATTCGTAGTAGAGAGTGGTACCTTGAGTTTAATTTTTTATTGGAAAAATTTGTCCCAACCATCGCGTTACTAAACTAACAACAACCATACATCCCAAGTAGATCTTTTGTAGGTCGTGGATTTTATTTGTAGTCTTAAGGACATGGGTTAAATGAAATTCTGCATAGGAATACACATCAGACCATTGCACAACACATCCTATAATTAAAGCCAAACGAGCATTTAATACAGAGATGGTGAAATGCATGGTCAAACATTTATTTCGCAACTCTTACTCACATTCCACAACATTTACAAGTTCAGAAAATCATATATTTTGTACAGACACCCATACTATGTCTTAATACTTTTACTTTGTCATGTGTTAATCAGTTAAAATTCTATTTTTTGATATATATTAATGTAAAAATATTTTTCATAGTTGTGGTGGGTGTGTAAAAACATTTTAGTTACAATTTTTACATTGAGTTACTCTATAGATCCACCAAATTGTAATTCTTGTTTTACTTTGTGAAAGAGCTGCAACCTTCATATAAATGTATTTCATGCATTTGAAAATATAATCTAAAACATAGTTCCTTGGAAATTTCAATTCTCGTTTTTATGGCCAACCACCATGTTTTACTCTATTCTCATGCATTTCAAAATATAATCTAAAATATAGTTTTCTTGGAAATTTCAATTCTCATTTTTAGGGTGCAAACATTGTGTTTTACTTTGTTCTCCTCTGCGTTAAATTTGTTTGAGTTTAAAACTTCGTTGTTAAACAAACTGAAGAATCAACTTTATTGATTAATTGGACAACTCACAAGTTAGGAGATCCACGTGGGGACTTCCTCTAGCCGAATGCTCTACATAGAATCATCTTACATTCAAAAATATATATATATTGCTCACACATCTAGGGAAGTCAGAAAAATTTCCTAAGAAGTATGAACTAACTCCTAATCAAAGGCTCTAGTGAACTGAATCTCTCCAGATTTAGATATTCTCCATTATCTTCAACACTCACCCTTAATGGAGAAAGGGGTTCACAACTATTCCTAACATTTCCCTAAGAAGTTAAAACTTGATTTTAACAAGAGGCTTAGTAAATATATCAACTACATTATCACATGAGTTATAGCATTCCACACATATTTCCTTTTCCTACACCTTTTCCCTGACAAAATGAAATTGTGTATCTATGTTCTTGGTATTTTTATGGAACACTGGATTATAAGAAAGTATGATAGAACTTTTATTATCACATTTGATAACCGTGGCTTCTATTTTGTCTTCTCGTGCATCTTGGAGAAGTCTTTATAACCAAACAACTTCACATACTTCTGCACACATGGCTTGATATTCTTTTTCTATCGAGGATAAGGCTACAATATGATGCTTTTTACTACACCATGAAATGACCTCGGATCCAATGTTGAAGGTGTATCCTGTAATGAATCTTTGATCGTCCAAGTTTTTGACTAATTCAGATTTTGTAGATCATTGCAGTCTAACATCAAATGAATCATAATATAAAATTCCAAAATCTAAGGTTCCTTGTAGATACCTTAGTGCTCCTTTTGCTACAACCCAATAGTTCTCATGAGGCTGAGACATATACCGGCCCAAGACACTAACTGCATAAGCCAGATCAGGCCTAGTTGTAGTCAAATAGATGAGACTCCCAACCAAAGTTTTTTACAACATTACATCTGCCTCTTTCGAACCATCATTAACTTGTAATTTGTTATTCTGTTGTAGTGGTACAAATGCAGCCTTACACTGATCCATTTTAAACTTGTTCAACAAACTCTTGACATACTTACCTTGGGACAAGAAATTCTAGCCTGAATAATCTCATCACAATTCTAAGCCCAAACAGTAATGTAGTTCTCCAAGGTATTTCTCTCGAACATCTGAGATAGTTGCTGCTTGATTTCTTCAATGACTTTGTCTTCATTTCCTCTCATAATAAGATCATCTACATACAAGGAAATCAATACAATCTTCCCCTCATCATCCACAATATACAAGTTAGGATTATTTTTACTCCTGATATAGCCATGCCTAAGAGACAATGAACCTATTTTGTCATATTAGGATTTGGGAGCCTTTTTTAGTCCATATAAAGGCTTCTTTATTTTGTAGACTAAATTCTCTTCCCCTTTCTTGACAAATCCTTCTGGTTTCATTAGATATACTTCCTCTTTCAGATATCCATTTAAGGAAAGAGAATTTACATCTAGTTGGTGTATTTTCTAGTGGTGTTTAGTAGCTAATGCAATAATAATTCTAATTGTGTTTAATTTTGCTACTGGGATGAAGTTTTCCTCGTAATCTATAGCTTCCTTTTGGGAATACCCCTTTGCGTCCATCCTAGCCTTATATTTATTTATAGATCCATCTACTTTAAATTTTAATTTGTATAACCATATGCACCCTATGGGTTGTTTTCCTTCAGTAAGCTGAACTAAATCCCAGGTATTATTCTGAATGATAGATTCATATTCCTCCTGTATTTCTCACCTCCATTCGTTAGTTTGACTAGCTTCATTAAAATTAGAAGGTTCAACACTGTTCAACATACCAGTGATGAGTGCATGATCCTTGTATCTGGTTGGCAATTGTATCTGTCTACTTGATCTTCTGAGAGGTTAAGTGGCTTCAAGCCTGTTCTGATCTCCCCTTTGCCCACTGGTTTCAAACATTATTTGATCAGCCACTTCTTCTTTCTCCTATTGTTGTTACTGTTGTTGCAACTCACTCACCCTTGTTTCATCACCTTCTTTTGACAGTAAAGGCACATTCCATTCTTCATCGCTACGAATAGGGTTCCCATCATCTACCTATTTATGAAATACCACATCTCTGCTTGCAAATACCTTGGGAGTCGAAGGATTAAATAGCTTATAAGCCTTAAACTCACTGTAGTATCCATCAGAAGTACACTTAATGGCTTTTGAATCTGACTTATTCCTATCTTCATTCATGACATCAGAAAAATCCTTACATCAAAAGACTCTAAGATGAATTACTGTAGGCTTGTAGCCAAACAATTCTTCAAAAGGAGTTTTATAATCAAAACACTTAGTAGGACTCCTATTCTTAAGATACATTGCAGTGTTTATAACTTCTACCCAAACACCATTAGTCAGATTCTTACCTTTCAACATAATGTGGGCACACTCTACGAGGGTTCTATTTTTCCTTTCTGCAACCCATTTTGTTGTGGACTCTAATATGTTTTGAACTGTTGTTGTATTCCATCTTCTTTGCAGTATTTGATGAAGTCACCCTTCTTGAATTATCCACCTTGGTGTGAGCCAAGAATTTTGATGAACTTTCCTATTTGCTACTCAATCATACTTCTGAATTGATTGAAGTATTAAAAAGCATGTATTTTATGCCTAAGGAAATACACCTAGGTGAAACTTGTACATTCATAAATAAAAATAAGAAAACAGTAGGCCCCTCCTAATGACCTTGTGTGCATTGGCCCACATAGATCGGTGTGTAAAAGTTCAAGTGTATCCCTATGCTTCCTATTAACAATAGCTGAAAATTCATCTCTATGTAATTTACTAATGGCGCATGATTCATAGTAAACATGCATACTCTTCAAAACAGGAAGACCATTCACCATACCTTTTTTCAGAAGAAGTAGTAGGTCACTGAAGTTTATATGCCCAAATATTTGATGCAAGAGATTCTCTGCAGACATGGCTAATGATTCCAACACTTGATGTGACACGCTTCTGGCATCCAGTTTATAGAATCCTCCTACACATACACCTATTGCAATGGACTACGTCCGATCCAACATGTCTTTAATTACACAATGAGATTTAAATAACTCTACCTTAAGATGTTGATTTATTATTCTAGATATAGAAATCAAGTTATATTTAATCCCCAATATATACACAACATCATGAATATGCGAAATGTTTCCATTAGGTAGTACAACAAGGACATCACCATATCCCTTAATTACATACCCAGTATCATCTCCAAGGTAGACCTTCATACCAGTGTTGGATTCTTTGAAATTTTTAAACCATTGCATCTTAACTGTGATACAGGAGGAGGCTCCTAAGTCCATGAACCAAATTTCTTCTTCATCCTCCTTAACGGACAATGCAAAATCAGATACAAACAATCTGATATCGAATTCTAATCTACATTAGCCAAATGGCCTGCATGCTTCTTGTGTCTTTGTTGACCTTCATCAAACTTCTTCTTCTGACAATGTTTAGCCATATGATCCAATTTATTGCAATAATTTTTTTTTTGTCCTGAATCACTTTTGTTTGGAAACATACCTTGAGATTGAGGTGGCTTTCTTTGTGGGGTTCCTCCACTTTTGTGTTCTCCATTTGTCTTTCATGGTAATGGTGACCAAATCAGTGTCTGATACTGTTTGCTAATGTTTCCTAGCTTAGTCTTAATCTCCTTGATACGTTAGATGAACACTTATACTTATTCACTATCCTCCATTTTAATGTAGAGAATCTTTTTCTTTAGAAACGTTAGGTGATTTGTGTTCTTGATCTCGTACAAGTATTTGAGAGTTGTCCAGATGTCTACTGCAGCTTTACAATCTCGAATGTGAGGAATAATGCAATCTTTCACAAACAATTTGAGGAGCACCTTTTCCTTGTTCTCCCTCTTTTCCTAGTCTTGGATTGTTGTTGTTTCTCCAACTGTAGCTCAGGTCAGATTCAACACATCACTGTTTGCGATCGTCCATGAGTTTTGACCCTCCAAGAGGGTCTGCAACTTAAATTTCCAATTGGAGTAATTGGAACCGTCGAGCTTATGAGTCTCGCTCAAATAGGCCTCTAACATCTGATTGTTCTATTGACACCTAATCATCAAGATTGGGCGAATATAATGTAAATAAATAAATAAGTAATATGAACAGTCATCAGGAGATGAAGTGAACAGTCTCCCTCATGTATATAATAAAGACCAACCTAAAGGAATAACATGAATTGAATTTTGTGAAGTTATTACCTCGCCTGACATGGTATCAGAGCTAGCTCTATTTTTGTCATAGTCTTGTAACTCCCTTCTGTTAGTCTCTTGTAGTCTGTCCACTGCTGCTCTCTCTGTCCCCTCCACAATCATTGCCTCTGTCTAAATGCTGCATTCTCTGTGTGGCTTCTACCATAATCATTTTCAAACATCTTCTGCGCATAGACCAGTCCTCTAACGATTCTCTTTGTTGCTAGAATGATGCTCTCTGTAAGTTAACACTATTGAATCTTCCCACTCTCTTCAGCTATTATCTCCTGGCGAACTAGTTGTGGCACAGGCATGCCTTCCTAGGAGCTTTATGCCATTATTTGAACGATTCAGCTGAAGTTTCACTGTTTAAGGCATTTGTGTCCCAGAGGTTACTGGAGATTACTAGCTTGGATTTGACTTCTTCACTCAATGTTATGATTCAACTTTTGATTGATTCTCTCTAGTTTCATGACCTGTAACGACAATGGCAATGAAGACCTCCACCTTTGTAGTGGTAGCTGCTTACGCTGTCTATGGTATTAGTTGTGTTGTAAGTTAATCTTGTAAGTTAACACTATATATGACATTAGTGAGCTGTCTATGGTATGAGCATTGATTTCCTCTTTAAATTTGTGCTGGCATATGCGTTGAGGTCTGAAGTTTGGATGTTATGTGATTTATGTTGCATGTAATATGATTTACACTACCTGTAATAGGATATTACGCTGCTTGTAATATGATTTATGCTGCTTGTGTGTAATATGATGTGGAATCTTCTTTATGGAGTGGAGTACGCACAACTGTACACAAAATTTCAATTCTTTCTGTTTTGGTAGTAAGTGAAACTCTGAACACAGGTTTTCAAATATTTTGTTTTGTTGAGGAAAAGTGAATGTCTAAACCGATAAAGATGCTATCAATGCTATATCATGCGCTACACGAGAACCATAAGAAAAAAATTTGATGAGGAAGAGATTTGAAATTTTTTTGAGAGTGCATACCTGATTTGAATATTTCTTTGGGAAATGTTTTATATTTTCATTAAAGACAAATATAGTAGAAAACCCTATATGGAGAGAATGCCCCTTTGAATTCTATTTTTTTTTAATTTCCACCAGAAGTAAAATTTTACTATATATTGGCAGAAGTATTTTTCTATCAGCAGAAGTATTTTTTTACAGTATGCATTCAATCATATCTATTGTGGGAATAGTTCTCACTGGAAAAGAGAACTATCCTGAGTGGTCTTGGATGATAAAACACATGCTCATTTTCAATGAGTTGTGGAAAGGAGTGTGTGTTGGAGACGGAGACACAGAGCCAAAATAGCCTACATCAAACAAAGAGTTCGTCATTTGGGAAAACAAGAATAGAAAAGCTTATGCATTAATCATAGCATCTGTAAATGAAGAGGTGAGTCACCATACTTCACCATTTTCAACTGTTTTTGAAGCCTTACAAAAGTTGAAAGAACTCTATGACTCACATTCTGCACTTGAAGTTGTTCAACTCATGATTAAACTCTTCACTCTTGAACTGCAAAATAATGGTCCGCTTTCTCTTGCATCTGAGGTAAAGTATATAATGCATGATATCAAATCCAGTAAGGTTGAATTGGATATTCCTCTTATCGCTTTTCTCAAGGCACTTTATCCTACTTCAATTATCTTAAGTCATTGCAAGAAAATGGAAATCTCAAAGATATCACCTTTGACTCTCTTGTGAAAAAAGTTTGTTGAAAGAGAGAAATCTTTTGGAAAGAAGACGACCCCTGAATCTTTTAAAGAGGTTGTGTGCCTTGCTCATAATGAAAATAATCCTGCTAAAGATTCTTCCAGAGGAAGAGGTGGTCAAAGAGGAAGAGGAAGATATTTCAGAGGCAGGGGGGAAGACAATCTCAAGAAGAAAAGGGATATTTGCACTGCATACGTTCCAAAAGAAATGGATCACATGATGCCTCTACATGCAGGTTACCATTGGAAAAAATTGAGCAGCAAAGAAACCAACAAAAAGGTAAAACTGATGATATAGACAAAGGTAAAGCACCTGAATCTGCTCACTATGTTGTGGCACAATGTAATATTGGAGTAAATGAAGATTTATTTAATACTTCACTTGCTTATTGGAAAAATGATTGGTTGCTTCACTGAGGAGAAACTTGCCACATGACTCATAGAATTTTTCTTTTTGACGAATTAACTGACAATGTTGATGGAGTAGTATACTTTGCAGACCAATCAAAAAATCAAGCCATTAGGGCTTGGCACAATCAGGCTTAAATTTTCTAGTCTTCCAGACTTTCTTCTACACCATGTTCTATATCTGCCAGGGCTGTAGAGAAACTTGTTGTCCTTGGTTCACATCTGCCAGCAAGGTCAATCCATTCATTTGTTTGATGGCAAGCTTGAGGTGACATTTGACCACTCACTTGTCATGAGGGGAATAGAAGAAGAAAGGCTTCTCAAGCTGCAAGGAACCTCTGCTCGTGCACAACATTTCTCATACAATTCTCATCATGAAGAAGGTACACTTCCATCAAGTTTATTATGGAATGTTATATTTGGACATTTGAACTATGACAACCTCTGCTTGTTGAAGAAAAATGGTGTTGCTGGTTTGCCTACAATTCCTAGGAAACTTAAGCAACGTGGTGCTTGCATTCTAGGAAAGCATAGTAAACAGTATTTTCATGATTCACATTCAAGAGCACATAGAAAACTTGAACTCATTCATTCAGATTTATGTGGTGCAATGCCTGTTCCTTCTGCAAATGGAAATAAATATATGATGACATTTATTGATAACAACACTCGGATGTGCTGGGTTTATTTATTGAAGAACAAATCTGATTCTTTTCAAAAATTCAAGAATTTTCATAAATGGATTGAAAATGATGCAAAATCTCATATTGGGTCTATTCACATTGATAATGGAAAAGAATACACATCAAATGAATTTGAAAATTATCTTCGCCAACATGGGATCAAACATCAAACAACTGTGCCTTATAATTCCCAAAAGAATGGTGTACCTGAAAGAATGAATAGGACAATCTTAAATATGGTATGATCCATGCTCTTCTTCAAAAATGTAAAGATAATATTTTGGGCTAATGATGTTCTACGTGATGCATATATAAAGAATAGATGTCCATCTAATGCTATTAGAAAAAAGACTCCATATGAAATGTGGTATGGACATGTTCCTTCGGTAAAGAATCTCAGGGTCTTTGGTTCCACCTGTTATGCCTTGATACCAAAGGTACGTAGAAAAAAACTTGGTTCAAGAAGTCGTAAGTGTATCTTCCTAGGGTATTCAAACACCTCCAAAGCATATCGTCTCTATGATGAAGTAAATAAAAAGTTTTTTATATCTAGAGATGTAATTTTTCTTGAATCATCCAAAACTGACAATGTTGTTGAGCAGCAACTTGATCGCTTGGATAGATTCACAAAAGCAAAATCATTTCAAGAATTTGATAATCAGATTCCACATATTGAAGGGGGGATTCCTATACTAGATAAACATGTGGAATCTTCTTCAGAAGAACACTCTCCCCCGCATGAAACTCCAACAACAGATGATGCTTTAAGTGATTTGATTGATAGAATTTGGAGACTCAATCTTGATTCAGTCCCAACTCAATCAATGGAGCAGCCTTTACCATTTGAGAAAGGTCCCCCAAAGTCGCTGACAAAGACACTTGAAAGTGTTCATCCTGATGAGGTTGGAAAGATAGGAACTAGAAATTCAAGCTGACAAAATGGAGGTGATGTAGATTACTCCAATTCACTTGTTGATATGGATGTTTCTTATGATTGTGAATTGAACCTGTCTACAGATTTTGAACCAACTTCCTTCAAAGAAGCTGCTTCCCATGATGAATGGAAAGAAGCGATGCAAAAGGAGTATAATGCACTCATAAAGAATGGCACTTGGAAGCTGCTTGATCCTCCATTAGGAACCAAACCATGTAGGTTTTAACCCCGTACAGAATTTACGTGCATATGAATTCTAAATCACAGGAAAAATAAAAATGCGAGAGCATAACACATAAAACACATATACACAGAGATTTCCCACTAGATCCCAAAGCCGGGACTACCAGCTTGATTTTTCATTATTTTCCTTTCAATGTTACAATACATATTTATACATGCCGAAGCATCCAATACCATGGACGGAAAACCATCGCGTCCAAAAAACATGTGCGAAAATCATGCACAAAACCATAGGTGGGTCCGCCCAACCTAACATAGGGTCCAAAACCAAAATTTTCCGGGGCGCTGCCCTGGACCCCATAAAGTGGGGTTACGGGTAACCCTCAAACCCCCTGTTAACTATGTGGAAAGAAAATAACAGAACTCAACAATCTGCCACTTGCTGTTTTCCTTCCACAGGGGGCCATAGGAGAGATTAGTCATTTTTCCAGCCCTGAAATGCCCATTGTTTCTCTACATCAAGAGAACATCTCAAAGCTAACAGATTTTGTCAATGCATCTATAGTATTGTTCAAAGTGTCCACCTTTACCAGCAACACCTTTTTGTCTTCTATCATATCCCTCACAAAGTGATACTGAACATCCATGTGCTTTGTCTTTTAATGATAAACAGGGTTCTTTGCCAAGAAAATTGCACTTTGGCTGTCACAGTCTATCCTTATAGCTCCCTGTACTAACCCCATACATGAACACAATCTCTACAACCAAACTTCTTCCTTGCTTGCATGAGTGGCTGCAATGTATTCTGCTCTGTAGTTGATAGTGCCACTACAGATTGTTTCTTACTCATCCAACTGACTGCACCTCCAAATAGGTTAAACACATACCCACTTGTAGATCTTCTCTGATCCAGATCTCCAGCCCAGTCTGCATCAACAAAGCCATGGATAACAAAAACTCTGTCC